>JZLH01S0333316.1:0-10701 GCA_001188425.1 Eucidaris tribuloides | reverse complement strand
TGAAAAGAGATGGAGAGAGAGAGTACTGGTCAGAAAATCAGTTCATCAGAAATCAGAACATACGTGTAACACTGACGATGTATATAACCACTGTACAATCTCTGACAGAAAGAAGATAAATGGCCAAACTGCAGGAAAAAAAATCATACTGTACATGTAGTCGATCACAATTTGGCAATTTATCTTTTTACCTGTTTGAAATGATTTGATTTCAATATAGATGGTAAAGCTGGAGACAAAAAAAAGACATACCTGTATGTGGTTCATTATAATTTGGCAAATTATCTTAAAGGGAGTAGGAGCCAGCAACTAACAGGTATTAGTTAAGAAAAAAAATGACATTATATATCAGAATGAGTATTGTGAGAATTATGGTACATGGTGATAAAGACAGCCTAAATAAGGGGTACTATTATCTTAAAGGGAGTAGGAGCCAGCAACTAACAGGTATTAGTTAAGAAAAAAAATGACATTATATATCAGAATGAGTATTGTGAGAATTATGGTACATGGTGATAAAGACAGCCTAAATAAGGGGTACTGTGTGATACTCACCCTCAGCAAAGCCCTATAAATGAGTTAATTTGTGTTTAATTTACGTCTTTGCAAGTTTTATCCTGGGATAAAACTTGCAGAAACAGCTACACGTATAGGGGGAGGAGCTTATCAATTCAAACAGTGCATACATTACCACCGCGCGACTAACATACGTCGGGTGCATGCATCAGTCACGCATGGTCAGCTTCAGACCAGTGCAAGTGCAATCTGATTGGTTGGCAAGAACTCAAATATTTTCTAACTTATGCCTGTTAGTTGCCGGCTCCTTCTCCCTTTAACTGCTGGAGATGATTTTGATTTCAATATAACACATATTCTCCATAGACCCCGTCCAGAAATATATGTATCTCATTCTTAGTCTCTAATGGGTTAATACTAATATTTTGTCAAAGAGCTCATTAAATGTACACATGTGACATTATACTACATGTATACTGACATTATAAAGGTAGCATGAATATAATTCATACATGTACATGTACATACATTTCACAGCAAATTTAGTTGTAACTGCAGTGAAATTTGACCTACACTGTATAGACCCAAATTATAATAGTATGTGTCCTTGTTTGTACACATTTGCATAAAGTTTGGTTAACATATTTTTTTATTTCAAGGGTACTAAAACAAAATATGAATTCAATACATTTTCTCTTAAAGCTGGTAACATCAGTATTTTACATGCTTATTTTAACATGCTTATCAAATTTGAGATACATATACAATATTATTTTTTTTATATTTTTGATGAACATTAAAAAAAAGAATTATGGTAAACTCATACAAGATGCAGTTGGCAGCTCTATTAAAGGGCAATGAAACCCAGACATCTACTTGCATTCAGAGAATAGATAACAATAAGAGAAAGAACATGGTGAAAGTTTGAACAAATTTGACTGAACCGTTGACGAGTTATAAATGTTCAAAGTTTACATAATCCTTATGTATGGAGGATTCTTAAATTGGCAACAAGACCACTTTTTCAGATGAAAGTGTGGAGAACTCCCCATTGGTTTTGTACACAAATTTTTGCAAATTTATGTTTTTCTGAGATGTCAGTTGTGAAGGTAATCAAATTCTTCCAGAAAACATGTGCAAATAATTTTTGCTGGGACATACTTTTACAACAAGCAAGAGGCAATCACATATTTCATAAAAAGTGAGAATAAGTGAAAATTTGTGTACAAAGCCAATGGGGAGTTCTCCACACTTTCATCTCAAAGAGTGGTAGAGTTGCCAATTTAAGAATCCTCCATAACAACGATTAAATAAACTTTGAACATTCATAACTCTTGAACCGTTTAACCAAATTTGCTCAAACTTTCACTATTTTCCATCTTGTTTTGTTCTGTACTCTCTGAATTCAGTAAGATGTCTGGGTTTCATTCCCCTTTAAAGACACTACATGACTGTATAACATTATGGAAGACCACAAAACTGTCAAACTTTGCTATCTGACATATCTGACAGTGTTTGAATGGACAAATTAACACCCTAGAACACCAAAGTTCTGACAGATATGCTGTCACTTGTAAAATATGTACATATAAAAATTGGCATATGAATTATTCCCAGCCAATGAAAATTCTGCAACACAGCAGTCTATGGGGGAAAAATGGAATGGTCTCTCAATGATTTTTACTTTTTTAAAGCACTTAATGATCATTTTGAACTGTAATTATTTCAGGGCTTCGTTTTTAGACCTCATCAAAGACACTAGTAGCATGGGGAATCATGTAGCTTACATTTTTTTTAATGGAAATATTATTATACATTGCCTTTAACAGCAACTTGTGTCCCCATGACTGCAAATCAACCCACGCTAATATTACATTGCATCTGACATGTCGCGTTTACAGCTGATAGCTACATCTGCTCCATTTGTCATGCAAGTCCCATCTCGCTGCGTGACACTTCACGGACCTATACGAAAGAGGTCTTTGAACTCAAGCAAACATGCACGAGGTGTGCATATCCTCTCTTACGAGTGCGTTTAATCACTTTGGAAAGTGTATTGTTGCATCCAGTTCATTGCATATATGTGATATATTTTGCACCATCATTATTTTTACAATGCAATTAAGCTCAAATATGTTCAGTATGAAATAGGATTCTTTATCATGTATTTCCTATGAACTGTGTACACAGTCTACATGCCCGGTCGTATAGCAGACATTTATGCAGCCTTTCATATGAGGAAGCATTTTTTATTCAAATGAGTGAAGTTGAATGGGCAAATTACGTATCCATCTAAAGTGCAAATAATAATTTGTAATTTTAATACACAATTCATCTACGGCTGCATTCTGTCAACAACATTTGTCAATCAATTTATCCACATGAAATGGATTAACAGAGTCTGCAGGATTTTCCAGAGTTAGGCAATTGCAACATTGAAGCAACAGGCTAACATTGTGGAGCTTCAAATCAAAAAATTGTCAAACTATATCTGAGCTACATAGTAATATTTGAATGGACAAGTTAACACCAGTACATGTGGAATAAAAAAGTTTGGAAATTTATGCTGCCACTGGTAAGATATGATTGAATAAACAATTAATACTCGGGGCAAGTAAAAAATAGCCTGAGAAATGATGAAGAAGAAACATTTTCAAAACTGTGAACGGACGCCGGACGCCACGCCATGGCATAAGCTCATCGAGCCCTTCAGGCCGGATGAGCTAAAAACTAGCCTAAATAAGGGGTACTGTGTGACACTTACATGTATACCCTCAGCCAGGGTTGGCAGTTTCTTCCGCAGACGGTTTTTTCCGCCGGTTTTTTCCGTCCTGGAAAAAACAGGTTTTTTCCGCTTTTTCGGAAGAAACGGAAAAAACCTCCTAAGTGTTTATTTTCTTTGTTATTTATTCAAGATTTTCATTTTATATACTATCATAACTATAATAAAACAGGACAGCTCTTTTGTTTTTTTGTTCTCCCCTGTTTTGGTTATGAACTTCTAACCAGGGATGTAGTCGAGGCTGGCCTCAAATCCGGCCTCGGTCCTGGCCTCGGATCGAGTCACGTGTACAAAGTCTATGGGAAAAATATTTTTCCGGCGGCCTCGCGACTCGTAACGGCCGAGCTCGACTACATCCCTGCTTCTAACCATGTAGTTTGTTGATTCCCTCCTATTTATGGTCACTTCTCCATGCAACTACATGTAACTGTAATCGCGGAGTTGATTGTCTATAGGTAGCTAGTGTATAGATGGAAAAGTGTCAATTTAGCTGTGTAACTGTAAGCTGTTGTGCCAGATACTTAAATTGGTCACCTTTTTATCAGAAGTTTTAAGAGAATTGCTTTGATGCCAACCATAATATCAGTGATACAGTTATGTTTGTGGCAGACAGGCACTCTCAAAGTATGCTGAATAAATTAAAGCGCAAGTTTAGTTTTGGCAATTTTTTTGTCAAATAAGTTTATGCCCATAAGTCATAATCACACCAATAACAGATTCTGAATGCCTTTAGTTTTTATTTTTAAATCAATTAATGAAAAATCTCTGGGGGGACCCCGAGATTTTTGACTAAATTCAACATTATAGCATCCAAAGGGTTAATAAGGTGTTAAGGTTAGCTGAATTATACCTCATCAGAAAGATCAGAGTCTGCTTCTTATGGTGAGGTATAATTCAGATAACTTTAACGCCTTATTAACCCTTTGGATGCTATAATATAAAATATAGTCAAAAATCTCGGGGGTCCACCCCCCCCCCCAAGATTTTTCATTAATTAACTTTAAAAAAATAAAGACATTTAGAATTTGTTATTGGTGTTATATGACCTTTGGGCATAAACCTTTCTAATAAAAAAATCCTCAAAACTTAACTTGTGCTTTAAATATGAAAACAAGCTACATGTAAGTAGTTAACACATGCAAAGTGGATGCCAAAGATGTGTCAGTTGCTTTTTTAGGAAAATATAATTATACTATGATGCTGAATAATATAACAATGAATGAACAGAGTTTAGGACATTTATGCGATACTTTACATGAAAAAGATCCATGCTAGCTAATGTACATACTAGTATACACTGCTTATGTGCCCTTTATTAGAAATTGTTTGGAAGGATAATTATTTTATTTCAAAATATTAATTTCTTGGATTTAGATTGTGGCAAGAAGTTTTTGTTTTTCTTGTTGTTGCCAGTTATATTTGCTGTAATGTAAACTAATTCTCCTAAAAGTACTACATGTACATTTCATATCATTTATTGGGCCCGGAAATATTGTTTGGAGGTTTTTTCCAGTTTTTTCTGGTAAAAACCGGAAAAAAGGGGTTTCTTCCAGTTTTTTCCGCTGTCCCGGAAAAAACTAGTTTTTTCCGCAAGAAACCCAACCCTGCCCTCAGCAAGGTCCTATCAATTACTTAATTTCTGTTAATTTTATGTCTTTGCATATTTGTTCCCTCAATAAAGATTGCCCAAACAGCCATGGGGGGAGGAGTTTATTGATTTAAAAAATGCTCACATTAATATGGCGTGATTTACACGCGTCGGGCGGCATACATCGGTCATGTCAGGTTAGCTCCAGGCAAGCGCAAGTGCGATCTAATTGGTTGGTAAGAACTGACAGTTACCCCAAAATCTTTCTTTCTTCTTATTATTGTTAGTTGCTGACTACATCTTCCTTTAAAGTAAATATTTTGATATCACAACATTCCTGAAAATTAGACGAATGATCATTTTAATTTTGCAATTCAAATGCTAAATGTACGAAAATATGGAAAGTTTCCGAAAGTTGCCGAAAATTCCCAATATTTCCGGAAAATTTCCGAAAATTCCCATGGAAATTTTCCGCTCTGAAAATTCCCGGGAATTTTACAACCCTCAGTTGCATTCACAAATGCAGTTATTACCAGATTTACCGGTCATACATCTTTCCAGGCGTAAGTCCGACGTAATCAAAATTTTTCCATTGATCCACCAACGGCATCCACACTATTGGTATTGGCACTTATACCCGACATGTTTATGCTCGATAAAGCTTACTCATATTATTACCGGTAATGGCGTGTGTCAAGTTATTATCGGGTTGTAATCTCTGACCCAAATTGCGTGAAATGTGAATTGGTAAACAATGAAAAGTCGAAGCCAAAATGACATCGCCAGTTTGGATTAGCTTAAAAGCAGTTACGTCTGACAGCACAAATTTACAGTCCACACGTATTTGTTATTACTGGTAACAAGTTTATTACCGGACTTATGCCTGCTCTTCTTCGGATATAAATCGTCGGGTATATGTCACGCTATATCCGATAGAGTTATGTCTGATGATCGTTCTCACTGCAACTTTATATCAGACGCTATTACTGACACAAGTTATGACCGGTCACAAGCAACTAATATGTCCGATTGTGTGGACAAGACTTAAATAACCATGATGTTCATCTCGTTCTGTGCATATTTTGACAGTTGATGTGCAGTCACTGGTTCAAAAGAGCACATACATGTATGCTTGCACTCTTTCTCTCAGATCTTCATATCCAAACACAGTGTTTCTCAAACCATCCCTCAAATTTCATCGCAGATTATTTGGGAAACGTTTGGTACGATAAAATTTCGTCTATTATTGTTTTTATAGAAATGTGCCCTCACAGGTGTTTCATAAAAACATTCATATTATTATGACTGCAGGATATGTATGATTATTATTCATTGTTCTTCTTTGCCTGAAACAACCCAGAACTTGATTCAATTTACTTAACAGAAAAAAAGCTGGCAAGTACAATCCCCACACTTTAATTGCGAACCACAGAAAGAATATTTCACATGCAAAGAATCTGCATCACACATTTATCTATTTATAATTTTATTTGTCTATCTTTAAACAGCCTGCAGCTTTTTTCCCCTCCTTCCTGTTATTTCTTGCCATTTTGCCAAATCTCATTATGTGAAATGTTGTTTTTCTCTCCAAAGAGGCTCTTTTTGTGGTTCAAGAATCTAATCAGCCTGGTGCGAAAACTATTTTATTGTTTTAGTAAATATAATACAATACACATCATAATGTTTAATTTATCCCCGTCAGGTTTTATTCTAGTTCACTTTTCTATCATAGTGTTAAACTCAACCATTACTTGTATATAAGAAAAATATACAAGAAATAAAAATATATTCTTAAATTTCACATTCTGATAGCAAACAAAGGTATTTCTTTTTCTATTCCATTATCATCAATTTACGGCATATATTGAACATTGAACATTTACATTTTTACTTCAATGCTACGAAATCTGTTGATATTATACTAATTTTTTGCTAAGTCATTTATTTTGGATCAATAACAGTGATGAACTGAACAAAAAATTACTTTACTTAATGTTTTTCTTCCTTTAAATTTCTTTGCAAATATCTCTGAAATAAAAAATTGAAGGAAAAAGTAAAGCGCACATTTAGCTTTCGATTTATACCACATTTATGTATATTTTATGAACCATGAACAAAATATTTATCACTTACACATGTCTACTTTGATATGGTATAAAACAGTCCAAAATTCCCAATCTGAGACCGTAAATAGCTATCATAAAATGTCAACTTCTTGGCAAAATATCACAGGAAACTTGCTAAATAAACAGGTTATTTTTGAAGGTCCATACCTTCTCTCAATAAAACAAAAAATTATAACTTTAATAGCACGCCTATATTTTACAACATATTTTTTTTTAGTTTTGCATTAAGTTTGAAGGTGTTTTTTGCGGTACAACTTTGCACCAGCAACACTTCCCCAGGGATACAATATAGCACTAGCGACGCGTTTTTGAGCAAACTTCAGCTCTGTTATACAACCAAATGTATGTAACAATCCCTCCAGAATTCATGCTATCAATGACACATTCATCATTGAGCCAGATGGTACATTCATGCATTCATGTGTCAAGAATGTGAGACATGCTATGAAGTCATGTGATGAGTCATATGACCCATAACCTCATCAATAATGCATATAATCACAGCATTTCAAGGTGTACATGTACATGTAGCTGTAACTCATAGGAGGTATAGTACACATATACAGTGGAATCTCGTTATAACGAGGACCTTAATAAATATGCATTTCCCATAGACCTCATGACGAGATATCTCATGTCTAGTCGTCAACGGGTTAATGCCACTGTAGTCGTCAATTGTCTTCCATTAATTGCTTAAGTATTTGCAAAAAAGATGTTGATTTAATGACAGAGTTGTCCAACTTTCTGCCCAATAAGCAATGGCCGTGAAGCAAAAATAATATCTAACCATGAACACTATCATGCTGACACTTTTATTTCAAGGAATATATGGGTTTTTTTCAGATTAAGAGCTTCAATATTGTTTTAGCTACATGTAGGTCAACTGAAAACCACCCGGCTTTCATGGTAGGCTATACAATTTTGAAAATAACCAAAATTATGCAACTAAAAAGTTAGCATAATTCTTAGATTTGTTCATACATTGCATATTTCACATCTCAATTATGCCAAATTTAAAATTTGGATTAGAAAAATAAATGTTTGTACTCGTTGACTTTTTTTGAGTTCTACATTTTGTGAAGTTTCATTGCGGCTGTTCATCTAAAATTTAACAGTGCACTGCTACAGTATTCATACAATATTCAGGGTCCAATTTAAATGTGGATGGTGGAAGGAAAGAAGAATAAAGTAAAAAAAAAAGAAGGAAAAAGTGGGGACCGAGTCTCCAAATGACATAAATGGTAACCTGGGGTACCAAATAGAAATCTGCCATTTTGTTGAATTATTTTTTTATTTTTTAGCACTGTGCCCTGGGTATAAAACTGAGTAAAAGTTACGTTTGAAGTGTGAAAATAACAACTTTGGTGTCATTTTCACCCCACTTTTTGTAAGTTTATGTATTTTTCTTGGTCAATCGTGCAGCCTCTGCATCACAACTACTGATCTCAGTGTTCATAACTGAAGAAAATACATTTTTGGACACAAGAGGGCGCTACACAACATGGTACACTGGGGTACTAAGGTACCTCGGAGTAGCACGGGGTGCATCAAATAAATGATTTAGTATACAAATCAATGTTCTTAGGAATTTGGTACTTACTTCAAACTGAAATGTTTCATCAAAGTTAGGATTGGTTGATTTCCTCTTGATTTTTGTCCTTTTTGTTTCCAACCTGTAGTACAGCAAACAAAGAGAATACAAGACAGGGAGAATGGGATGAAATCATAAGCAAATACTGAATATTAGGCATGTGAGAAACATATGGGCAATTCCACGAAAAATGTTACCCGAGCTCTAAATCATGAAATCTGTAATAATTCCAAAAATATATGTGCTACAGTGATAAATTTAGCATCACACAATAGAACTCATCGAACTCTTTAATTTGAGTGGTATTTGAATACATTTGAAGTATATTTAGACATAATTTTCTTCAAAAAACCCATTTTCTTGCAAAATTTTCTCATCTTTTTTGAAAAATGCACAATCTTTGAGTCTCATTTCACATTCAACAGCACTTCAGAATTAATTTATAGTAGTTTATAATTAAGAAATGACCAAAAATGACTAATATTAGCTTTACATTGGTTATCAAATACTTTGAAGTATAAATATAAGGACCTGAAAAAGTGGTCCGAGGTGTAATGTCCGTAACGTTAAAAATGTAATGTCCGTAACACAACATTTATGGTCCTGTATGGGATATACTGAATCTGTTGTACCTATTTGTCATCCTACAACTTAAACAGGTCCTCAGCACCCATTTCACAAGAAAATTGGCTTCACTTCATGCTTAAGCTCAAAAATTTTTTGACAAATGTATGCATTGGTAGGTGAAAAGTCATGTCCAAAAAATGTAATGTCGGTAACGGCAAGCATTATGTGTGATAACTACCAAACGATAAATAGAAACTACTTCAAATTTAAAGTGTTAACACTTCAGGGTGACTTGTTTGAGATTACCACAAATAGGTTCAGAATGTTAATGATGGTTTCTAGAAACAAGCCCCCAAAGTTGCAAAAAAATGTCTGAATGTAATGTCCGTAACGCTGGAACTGCCCATATAACATCTCCTGTTGAAGAAAATTTGATTTTGGTATAACACATACAATGTATTTTCCATATAGGAGCCCAGCCTAAGAGCCGTGTACTAAGCTTCAATCTTGAATTGCATTTAGAATACAACAACCTGAAACACTATTTAATATTTTCTTGATAATTGTGCAAGAGCTACGTAGTGCATAGACGGATAATCAAGCAAAAACTTCAAGCTTGAAAATTGTATCCTACCCCCCTTGTTTCGAAGTAGTTTGGATTTCACTGATTCTATTTTGATATTCTACTGCAAGCACTGAGAAAAGGAGTTGTGTTGTTCATTTGTGAGTGTAAGCAAAAATGAAAAGTCTTCAAAATGTATTGCAGATTTATAATTCTATTCATTTTTGACTTTTTAAAAGTCACGACAGAGTCCCTTGAAAAACCTGGCTTTTCGACTGAATCAGCCAATTTCAGTTATAAGCCCCAAAATAATATTGCCCTGTGGTGTATGTATTCATACGAGGATTGAAGTGTCATATGATACGTGAAAGTGTACAAAATACACATTGCTGCATTGGCGGAGCATCACGTTGAGTAACGGAGATGCTAGCACTGCTTTCTTTCAAAGCAGAGGTGGAAACTAATAAAACACCCTGGTAATAGTAGCCTTTTGGTTAGTCTGGCTTCCAGACATACATATAAGAACTTATCCTACATACTACAAAGATTACTATCATCAATTAACTGTCTAGAACTACATGTAAGACTAGTGTGGCCTGTAGTGAGGTCCTGTGAAGGTAGAAAAAGTTAGAAAAGGAGAGTACTCTGAGGATGGAAGAAGTCGCATGGTCTGGACCCGAGACTACCTCTTGGTTTACTTGAAGACAAGAGTAGCATGTGTAGTGATGGGCATGGGTACAGTAGGATCCTAAATAGTGAGGAATGATTTCGTCGACACATAACCTTTTTTTTAAAGTTGTGGGGGTTACCCTTATAGAAAATGAAGCTTGCGGCAAGCTTGTAACGAGCTTGTAATATGCTTGCCGCAAGCTTGTTGAGCTTGCCGCAAGCTTAAAATAGATTGCATTGTTTTTTGCAAGCATTTTACTAACTTTGTGCAAGCTTGTTGAGCTTGCCGCAAGCTTAACA
>JZLH01S0333308.1:13736-29743 GCA_001188425.1 Eucidaris tribuloides | reverse complement strand
GTGTGTGTTACTGAAATAATTATATTTTTTGTACTTATTATTTCATGGTCGGTATTTTTGTGTAGTTTATTTTAAAAGAAGTGTTTGCCGCATTAATTTTACTGGGAAAAACAGTGCTTTGAAAAGACTTGCTTGGGATATATGGAACAGACCTAGTCTTTGACAAATTACTGCAGAGTATGGAATCGTTTGAGTCTGTTAGTCACGTTTATCAGATTTTACTGATCTTAAAGCCTGCAATCCTCGTTCAAAGTTGAATGTGAACTCACGGTCCAAAATGAACGGTAAAGTTCTTGTCTTTACTACGATTGCATATCATAATTTGTCAAACCTTGACTCCAGGTAACCAAATGGAATCTTACATGTCTCATTTAATTAAAGCTTAGTGCCAACTACCCTTTGTCAATAAAGGTGTAACAACTAAAAAACATAGCAATTATCAAGTTGTAACACTTTTAACCAGAACTGATCATTCAACAAGATTTCCAGTAATTGTATGTGTACTATTGTGCTGTGTTGTAATGAATATATTATTGTTTTCAAAGTTATGTTGTACTTTTACTTTGCAAAGATGACAATTTTAAGGCACAAAAATGTGTCCTTTGCGTATTTTTGTATTTTATAAGTTACTGTACTGTGATTGTGTTATGTAACTTTTTCTCTCTTGTGAAATTTTGGGAAAGTAGTATAAAATTTTTAAAGTTACAAAGTGTGATTAAATTCTAGGAATAATTTTGGCTTCCTGTATAATGCGAAGTCAATTTGTTGTGATTGCAACTTGAATCAAAGCATATTTTATATTTTCTATTACTATATTGGTCTTTCTTCTGAAGTTATTGTTTATGTGAATTTGTTTTGTCAGAATGTTGCTTGAAGGCATATTATGTAATATGCAAAAGCAGAAGAATGTTTTGATAAAAATGTTAAATGTGGTATTTATTAATCTCTAAATAGTATGTGAGCGAATAAGTTACATTAGATTAGTATGAAAAAATTAGATGACAACATGAATTTGAAAAGTTGACCTATTTATGTCAAAGGAATGAGGAGGGATTTTAATGAATTAGAAATAAACAGATATTAGTAACTGTTGAATACAAGTATTTTGCAGGAATACCACGTGCTGAGTTGTAAACAAAGTGCCTCAATTCCATAATTTCCCATGTCACTGACAAAATTTGAATTATAAGTCTTCATGAAATATATACTTCGTCATTTGTGTTAATCTGCTTATGATTATACATCCTTCAACATTCCACTGTTTTTGTTGTTGTTTTTGTAACTGATTCTCATTATTTGTACGTTAAATCTTATTTTCCCAATGTACAATTAACCCGTTGCTTACGGGAACCGGATGGGCCCTGTACAAAGTCTATGGGGATTTACAGAATGTCGTAGTCAACGGGTTAATAATCTAATACTGTGCACTCTCTATATAAAGAAGTCCTTTGGACCCATCAAATTTGTTCTTTATAACAAAATTTCTTTATATCAGGGTTGCAAAAGCAATAAAAAACAAAGGAAATCCAAGGTTTGGGACCTCAAATTTTACTTCTTTATAATGAAATTTTGTTATATCAGTGTTCTTTATAACAAGAGTGCACTGTACTAAGTTACTACATTAGAAAATGTGCTATGTGAGTTTCATAATGGCTGATTACATTTATTCCTAGATATATATAGTAGATTAGACATTTTTGTGTTATATTGATGTTCTTTTAAAGTTGTCATATGTCTAGTTATGTCTTTGTTAATTGTGTTCATGACTTTATACATGTTTTATGGCATCCAGTCATAATTAAAATGATCGAGACATTGCCGTCGATTAGCAAAATTAAAACCAAAAATCTGAATGCACATTACCACAACACCAAATAACATGAAATTTAAGTACAACGCATACTACATATCCAAGGATCAAAGATTGTTGACAAAAAATTGTAAAAAAATTGATTTTTACCATTTCTGTTGCCTTTCCTCAGGAATACTGTCGATAAAGAATAAGTAACATTAGAGCAGAAAAGTGACAAAGTAATACTTAAAAAAAAATTATTTTGCAGTGTTATGTATTTATATTATTTTTTACTCACAATTGTAACTTTCAGAAACAGCAATGTAGATGTCTCATTAACAAACTGCTGTATTTTAATTTAACATTGCTATTTATTGACATTTTGTGTAAACATAAAGTAATTTAAAGGAAAATTTTGCATGAGCCTATTTATATTAATGAGACTACGTACATACTTGATATCTTAGAATTAACTTTAGGTTTAACTATCTGTGTGTAAAAACATTGCATATTGCTATAATGTCACCGTTTGTATCTATATCAAAAATAACAATGAATAATTCTTAGAATTCATACAAGTAGGTAAATTAATTCACATTCCTGGAAAAATGTCTGCAATGGAGGCAAAATGTTCATGATTGAGATTAGTTTAGTATCAGTGCAAGTATTCAAAAAATAAAATTATTTAACTTCTTGCTCTCCCACTTATTTACTGCACAGCCAAGGAAATGTCAGGGTGCTTTTATACTCCAGATACACATTTACTTTATGACATCTTTTAAATTGATATTCAGTTTTTTTCTTTGTGAGAAACTGTGGCCAAACTTGGATATATATTGCTGTTTCGGAAGTCTCAAATTAGATGTAAACATCTTCATTGGGCATTGAAACGTTAAAAATGTGGTTGATCAATAATGAATGACTTGTTTATATTGTTTCTCTGAATTATGAAGTGCCTTTAAAATGATAATTTTTTATTGTTGGCAATATCAGTGTATAAACCATTTGAATATAAAATGATTTTTAATTGCTCAAAACTCACAGAAAGAAGTAGGATTCTTTTTGTCATGTATACACAAATCATTTTTTTTTAAGTGACTGGAAAAATGTCATAAACTAACCATCATGGATACTTTTTCCAGTGTAAATTACATTTATATGTTGAGTAAAATGAATTGTATGCTGCTTTTGCTGATGGTCTGTAATTTGTTATGAAGTAATTTGTGTATTTAGCAAACAAATATGAATAAATTTGATGTGTAATAACATTCTGTGACAAATGAGATTGAAATGAGAATAAACTAATATTCTATCTACTTTCCAGAAAAAAGTGTCAATTAGTTTTTAATGTTGTGTATGTATGGATATGAAATTTACTGCACCTAGTATGTACATATCTAGTTCATGTGTTAAAGGTATTGGCTAACATTTAACACAGTAACAAAATCTGAGCTACATGATTTCCCATGCCTACCATTGTCTTTTCGATAGCCGTCTAAAAATTGACGCCCTGAAAAAGATTATATTTCAAAATTGCATTTAAGCTGCCCTTTAAAAAAGCTGAAAATCGTATAAGTTGATCTGATTCACCTGCCCATTTTCTCCCATGACTTACTGTGTGTACACCTAGGATATTTAAACCCGCCCTGAGTTTTAATTGTTTATTCATGCATAACTTGCCATTGGCAGTGTAACTTTCCAAACTTTTTTATTCTAGGGTGTTTATTTGTCCATATGAACACTACTATGTAGCTCAGATATCAAAGTTGGACAATTTTTTAAATTGAAGCTCCACAATGTTAGCCTATCATTTTAAGGGGAAATATGGTGCTTTCACACTTCTTGCAATTTCCACAAAGTTGTTTGGTAATGTGAATGCAAACTTTCCCAGAAACTACCTACCAAGGCTACCATTTTGTCAAAAGTACTGAATTTCCTTTGATATTTTATGAGTGTGAACCAAAGATCCTAAAGCGCTGCGAATGTATCCCACAATCTTATGCTTTAGGGACCAGACACTGATCTAAGCACTCGGTTCAAATCAAACAAGTACACAGGTGCATATTTTTTGAATTTGTGTACAATGTGCACAGTTGAGTGCGAGTTTGCACTGGTGCACATGCGCAGTGGAGACCTACCGTAATCTTCTGGAAGTTTTGCTCGTTTTAAATTTTGTTAATGGCCAAACCAAACTTGACCAAGTCACTGCATAGAAGACTGGTCATGTAAATTCACCAATTGAGATACATGTGCAGAAGAAATAGAACTAGATGGGGTTCCAACTTAATTGGGGAATTGGAGGAAAACCTGGAAAATGAGTTGCCCTTCTTACTTTTGGGGAATTTGACTGCATGATCGGCTGCGGTAGTTTTTTGACAATAAAATGCCTCCTGGAATGGTGGTGTTAATTTGAAATGCCAACAGAAAAATATCAGGGGAAGATTTTGTAATGCAATCAATGCACCATCTGCTAAATTTCCGTAGACCTGAACCTAACCAATTTCAAGAAATGGCATGACAAGTATGTGAATGACACGATGTTGGACAATACCCTCATTTCCAATAAATAACTATGCCAAATTCACACACGCGCAGGCATGTACACATGCACACACACACACACACACACACACACACACACACACACACACACACACACACACACACACACACACACACACACACACACACACACACACACACACACACACACACACACACACACACACACACACACACACACACACACACACACACACACACACACACACACACACACACACACACACACACACACACACACACACACACACACACACACACACACACCCACACACCACACCCACACACACACACACCACACCACACAACACCACACACCTTTATCACACCTACACACACACACACACACACACACACAACACACACAAACACACACACACACACAACCACAACACCACACACACACACACCACAAACACACCACAAACACACACCCACACACACACCCACACACCACCACACCCACACACACCACCACACACACACACACACACACACACACACACCACAAACACACACAAACACACACCCACACACACACACACACACACACACACACACAACACACACACACCCACACACCTACACACACACCCACACACACACACACACACACACACAACACACACACACCACACAAAACACACACACACGCACACCAAAACGACACACCCACACACACACACCCAACACCTCACACCCTTACACAAACACACACACACACACACAACACACACACACACACACACACACACCACACCACACACACACACAAACACACGACACACACCCCCACACACCTACACACACACACACACCACCACACACACACACACACACACCCACAACACACACACACACTACACACCACACACAACACACACACACAAACACACACCCACACACACACACACACACAACACCCACACACCTAGCACACCCTACACCTACACACACACACACACACACACACACACACCACACACACACAACACCACCACCACACCACACACACACACACACACACACCAAACACACACCACCACACACACACACACACACACACACACACACACACACACACACACACACACACAACATACATGCACAAGCACACACACACACACAGACAAGCATGCACACATACACAATGTGCAAACACATACAGGTCAAAAATGCATCCATGTTATGCTGTGTAACCATACTATATATGCCATATGTTTTGCATGAATATATTTTCATCACTCTGCTTCAGAGAGGGAATTCACAAGTTTATTTTCTCGCAAAATCATTCACTTTGTACAGGTACGGTACATAAGGAAGTGAAATTTTGTTTTGGTTGTTTAGTTTTTAAATTCACAAAAATAAAACCACTGGGACTATGCAACAGAGGGAGAAGTCTTAGAAGATGCAATCTTCTTTACAAAAGTAATTCAAGTAACTTAGTACTGTATGTACATGTAGCATATTTGTGAGGTATTGATTATAATTCAATGTATTGTGGACAAACAAAGACACGCAAAAGGACATTCGTGGACAGATATTTTGATGCCGTAGACAAAGTACAACTTGATATTTACAGAGTTTATTTACAATATACAGTTTCATAAAAGTATTTGACATAGTATTAGTTTCAACAAGTGCATGATCTGGAGTTGAATATACCAAAATATATAATATCTTGAGTACATTCATATTTATTCATAAATTTAAAGGTGTGTTTTGGGTATATTCAATGACAAGAAAGCATGCACTGTTGTTATACAAGATGAGGAACTGAATTTGTTTGAAGATTATGGCTGTAAAAACTACAAAACATTTTAGGCTTGTGGATGCATTTACACACTTCGCATCTACAGTATGCATTTGCTGTGGACTTGGCACATAACATTGTGAACAGTAGTGTAATATACACTTACAACTCTCGAGTGTGTTTGCATAATACTGTGTATGTCTTAACTCACAGGGGTTCACTCTGTGGAATTGGTTGCTACATAATATACAACGCTCAAGGCCAATTAACATATTAAGCAACATCTTTTTACTACCTCGGCTTGTATATCAATATTTATACATCAACTTTCCCCTCCTCGTGAACAAAAAATAGCGCACAGCTTTGTTTCCTACTTGTTTTACCCACTCATATTCTATTAGTTGTTGAGACACACATGCATCCTGTTTTCTGAAACACATTTATCAATTTACTATGAATCACTTGAGGAAAAAATAATTTTGTACTCTACTCAATAAATCTGTTGCCCCTACCTGGAAATCTAAAAATGGTTGTAATATCAAGAATTTTCTGTATTTTGATGTTAAAGCTCCAAAATTATGATGATAAATTGCTAGCACACTTTCCAGTTTTTATCATTAAAAAAATTGTATCAAATTTAATTGAAACAGGTAAAACAGGTTAACAAGTACCAATTTATGCAGGACCTGCAATGGCTACAACACAGTTCTGCTATAGTTGATGCTATTTTAATTTTTACACTCAGAATACCAAATGTGTATAAGATCAACAAGAAGAAAAACTCTGAGACTAAATAGAACTAATGTTTGAGATGGGGCTAATAAAAAGTGCCTTTTCAGTGACCCAGGTCATCAGCAATGTCCCACTGAAATTACAATGTAGTGACCTATACCACTGTTAGAACACATGGTATTATCATTGGATTACTGAACTTCAAGGGGTACTCCGGGCCAGGTTCAAATCATATTCACCAGATTGCTAAAAATATACTCTTTTATAATGTATGTTTGTGTTAAAATAAAGAGGCCCAATTATGTTTAATTGATTTTTCAAATTTACTAAAACCGTATTCTGGTACGAATCTGTATACTCCCAGAATGCAATGCGCAGCTTTTTTCGTGATGTAGCATCCCCACCTAAGCTGCAAACTCTAAATTTGCTAGCAGCGCTAGCGCAGCAAGAATATACGGCCGCCGGCCTTCCAACACAAACTATGTCCTCAATCATCAAATTATACACAACAAACTCACCACACATTCTCTTTGATGACAAGATTTTCGAACTTTATTCCCAAATAAATTCATCTTCGATTGTTCTACGCAGTCCGGCCGACCAGTACGGATTTTTCCAGGGCAGTTCTGTTCTTATAAAAGTTACTAGGCGGTGCGTTTAACAACAAAAACCTACGATTATAATAAGAATAGAACATGAATGTCCAAAATAAATTAAACTACTGAACCAAATGCCTTTGTTACTATAGTGAGTTTACTACAATGCCTAAATTGTAATGGAAATTACTTTATTTCCCCGGTATTTTCATTCACTGGTGAGTGACGGAACAAAAGGTTTGCTTTATTCATGCTTTTTCTCATAAGAAATTATTGGTTCAGCTGTTTCAAATATTTTTCTTATTCTCATTCTAATCTCATTTCTTTTATTATGTAACTATGCCGGCATAGCTGCCAAGTAGTACAGATTTTTCCTGGCATTTGTGTTCGTATTACAGTTATTAGGCGAAACGGTAAACATAAAAAAGGTTACATAATAAAAGAAACATCTGAACATATTTTCTTATGAGAAAGCATGAATAAGCAAACCTTTTGTTCGTCATACCAGCCAGTGATATGATAGATACGCTCTTTCTTATATTTGGCATTTGTATTCAACTCATATAGTACAAGGATTTGTTTCAGTAGATTTATTTTATTTTGGACTTCATGTTCTATTCTTATATATTCGTATTGTTTTGTTGTTGACGCACCGCCTAGTAACTTTGATAAGAACAGAACTGCCCTGGAAAAATCCGTACTGGTTGGCCGGACTGCGTAGAACAATCGAAGATGAATTTATTTTGGAATAAAGTTCGAAAATCTTGTCATCAAAGAGAATGTGTGGCGAGTTTGTTGTGTATAATTTGATGATTGAGGACATAGTTTGTGTTGGAAGGCCGGCGGCTGTATATTCTTGCTGCGCTAGCGCTGCTAGCAAATTTAGAGTTTGCAGCTTAGGTGGGGATGCTACATCACGAAAAAAGCTGCGCATTGCATTCTGGGAGTATACAGATTCGTACCAGAATACGGTTTTAGCAAATTTGAAAAATCAATTAAACATAATTGGGCCTCTTAATTTTAACACAAACATACATTATAAAAGAGTATATTTTTAGCAATCTGGTGAATATGATTTGAACCTGGCCCGGAGTACCCCTTTAACTGTCAAAAGTTTTTGTTGGAAATTCATGGAAGGTTTATTTCACTGATGAGTTCAAAACAGCAGTCCTTATTGCAGGTGTTTTTGTGGTGGCGTGATCTTTGATAGTGATGGTGTGGTGATTAGTCTCTTTAAATATGACATTCTAAGTACCACACACAGATCCTGACTGGTTGAAATTTCATCAAATGATAAAAGTCACAAAAATAATGATCTTGGATTGAGAACATCTTATACTGTACAGTGGACAATTACAGGACATCAAAGGTTTTACATTTTACTGTCTGTGTGATGACTGCATCCATTCTTGTACCTTCATGAGTGGGGGGGGGGGGGTGGTCCTCATCACAGACTAGTCTCCTGGTGGTGACATATATTCTGCCTTGTGGACTGGACACATCTAATACCTTGAAGTATCAGAAATGACTAGAATTCCAACGTATACCACAAATATATCGCAATCCACTTCAGTCCATTCTATTCCAGTGAGTATACATGAACGTCTCTTTCTCCATTGTAAATATTGCTTCAAGTGCTCTTACACTACATGATGATTATGGTTGAAGATGGCATAGCACCAATGGATAAGATGTTCTTCAAATGTTTATGTGCTATCATTCCACTGTCTTCAAATTTCATTTCCCAGAATCCAGATAAAGAGCTCTGTAATTCCCGGGATGCTGATTTATTTGATCTGAAAATGAAAGAGAGAGAGAGAGTAAAAAATGCACAATATGAACTGATGGTTATTGCAACAGTTAAAAAAATATATATACATTTTTATGTCATTTAGAACATGCTGTGTTAGGAACTCGACATCAATGGGTTATATATTTCTCAAGAAATGTGGTTTCCTGGATTTTTAGTCCATCTTGCAAGACAAGCATCATAGTCCTTAAAAACAAGCCTTTTCTATCTCAAAGTAAAATTTCATTGCACAACTGGATCAACAATAAAAAAGGTAATAGCAATGAACTATTTCCAGTTAATGGTATGACAGAACATTCAGGTTTCCCAGCATTTCATGATTAAGTTTTCAAAATTCCAGGATCTTTATTTCAAACTATGTCCACATCTACCACAGCTGCTGTTTGACTACGAGACATATTAGACTAGAGCAGTTCGACTGCGCGCAGTCGATGGGTATGCCTCCGCAGTCCGCACTCCCATCCAATTAATGCAATATGAAAAGCTTCAAGTTACTATGGTAGCAAGACCAATGAGATGAATAAGCCCATGTGACCTTTGACCAAGTTACAGTAAAATCCAATAAGCAGTTCTTAAATTATTGCAACAATAAGCTCAATTTTGACATGAGGCCTTGTGACCTTTGACCTTTCAACTCCAAAATCGAATTAGTAAATTGGTGCCTTATATTAGATACTTCTCCCAAGTTACATCAAAATTGGACCAGTCATACTCAAGTTATCACAGTAATGAGCCCAAATCAGACATATTTAAAGGCCCTTTGACCTTTCAACTCCAAAATCTAATCAGTTTATTGGTGCCTCATAATACATACTTCACTCAAGTTACAAGAAAATCCGACTAGCCGTTCTCAAGTCATGGTGTTAACCAGCCAAAATCAGACATATTTTAAGCCCGGTGACCTTTGACCGTTGACCTTTCAGCTCCAAAATCTAATCGGTTCATTGGTGTCTCATAGTACATACTTGGTCCTAGTTACATCAAAATCCGATCGGGGGTTCTGAAGTTATCGTGGTAACGAGAACCGGTAACGGACGGACGGACGGACAACCCGAAAACATGATGCCTCCGGCAACTTCGTTGCGGAGGCATAAAAAGGACTATTTTATTTATAGGGGCCAATTAAATTACGTGATTTTCCCAAATTGAGTGATTTTCTCAAAATCCCTGACTTGCTCCTGACTCAAAAAAAGAAAGAAAGAAACAGAAATCATTTTTCAGGTTTCCTTGCATTTCCTGAATAGCTGGAAAACCCTGAACAGAATGTAATCAATCATCTCACCGTGTATTTGTCCCATTTCTTCTCAGGATCATAGGGCTCCCACCGACTGGCCGGGAAGATGTGTTTGTTGCGTTCATACCAGTTTCTCATGACCACCTTACCTGCATGGGACTACAAAATAATAATGAAATAATATCAGTGAAATGAATTCAAGCACAGGATTATTATTCATCTCCAGCTCTAAATATCTGCTTTTGATTGTTAATTTTTTAGAATAACTTGCTTGACATATTTGTTATTGATTTACATGTTGGTACAACCTCAGGTTTACTGTGTTTTGTCAATCTGAGAAATCACCTGTAGATTATTACTTTTGAAGACAAATGGTTTGTAATCACGGTACACTCTCGTATGCACTTCATATTTCCATGGATAATAAAAACATGTTTTACACTCTCAATATATTGTGCTGCATTTTCCTATATCTGGAAGATGCACATCCAAAATAGGCTATGCTTTCACGACCTTTCCTTCAAAGTCTTGCACATTTTTTGACATTAAATTCGTGAACCAGAATAGGGAGTGGTATTCACCTGTGTGCAATATTCAACGTTTTTCAGACACAAATCAGATCCGGACATGTTTGCGAGACAGACAGCTTTAATTTTATGGGAACTCAACGATTTGTCAGTTACACGAATATTACTTCGTCACTGTTTTCACGAAGTATCCTTCGAGTGCAAAAACAAAAAATGCATTTTTAAAATAATCGCATGGTCAGAAGTGAGGCGAGTTCACTAATTTCACCATTAAACCTTGAAACCTCAATTCATCTGATGTGAGATATTTTAAAAATCAATTGATTTGAGTGAATTTTATGACCAAAATTCCATAATTTGGAGCAATATACCCCGCAGAACAAAGCGGAGTCTTTATCAAGCCTGGGTACCAAATCTTTCTTTAAGCTGAAACTCATGCTGATCAGTAGAGCAACTCAGCGGATAAAAGCAATCAATTCACGTTGATAGAAGCCTTCTTGCCAAATTCTAGAGAGAACTGTGAGAACCCCGGCTCCTTTAAAGTTGAAAGAGAAAAATTTCCATGTTTTTTATGTAAATCTCCAATGTTCACATATCATAAGTGAAAGAAAATTTAACCTCATCCTTTTCAACTGTTGCATCGTTGATCAAACGGATGTCATCATGAACGTCAAAGTTAAACAAGGGACCTGTGGTAGAATGAATAATCAATAAACTACATGAAATGAATCATCCATACTTCATATAATTGACAATTGCAGCTTCTGAAGGGACATACCATGATATAAATTTTGTTCACAGTTAACTTGAGAAAAATATAAACTTTACAAAATTAGTAATTAATAGCTTAACTGATTTACTCTGAGAAATCTGAGTCGACAGTTATGATATGAAAATAATAGAGGCCAGCTGAGCCTTGAATACATCAGACATGTGTTGAAGGGGGCAGTGCTTCAGTGGTTTGGCTGCATTAAAAGGATTGATGATGAAAGCTGAATGAAGTGTTCAAGTATAGGGTTGTTGTGAAGGTGTAAGAAAACTCCATAAGAATCATGTTAACCCGTTGGAGATGATTCGATTTTGATATAACATGTATTCTCCATAGACCCCAGCCTGAAATATCCTGTACTTAGTCTCCAACAGTTTAACTGGAAGACTGTCATCAGTAAATCTCATCTGAGTGACCCATCAATGTAAAACAGATATTTCAAAATCATCACATCAAAATATAATTCAGTTGCATATACTTTTGCATCCCAAACGAAGAGAAGTGAATGGGAATTTGATAGATGAAATTAAACTTGACCAGATTAATTTTGACAAAAACAATTTTCACTTACCACTTTTACCCCTGGCTTTTGTAACAATGAAGTCATAGAAACTGTAATGCTGTGGAAATGAATAATAGGAAATAATATGAGATACATTTTTAGTAAATTAAAATAACAGGCTACCATTTCTTCACAACTGACAATAGTAAATCAGTAAATTACGTGGTGCGTAATGCATGTCCCTGCCAAAAGTGTAGATCTGTGGAATGGCATGAATGTTGAAGTTGGCATTTTTTTGTTAATTTTAATAAATTTTAATAAATGTGCATAAATTGCATAAATCTGCATAATGAATAAATTTCAGAATTCTGTGTACAAGATTGGAAGCCCCCATCAAGCCCTATCAGATAAACCAAACAGAACTGAAATCCACAGTGAAATGTATGAGAAGATCTCTTGGTGGATCAAGCTCACAAGGAATAACTGTCATGTGTTGGTGTTTCCTCTTCACGGTTGTTTTATTATGTTTTTAACAATATATTATTAAGGAAAATTTAATAAATGAAATTGATGTCAGGCAAAATAAAACTTACATGGGGTATTATTAAATCTTCTTTGATGTACATCATCTGTTCTACACTGATAGCTCTAATGGAGAGTGAGAGAGAAAAAGTCAAATTTAACACAGAAATGTAATGATCACAGAGTGATTCTGGGTTAAGTTTAAAATTGTTCAGCAAACACTGTAGAAACAAAAAAAATCATCTATATAAATTTATTGTTCACATGTTTCTTTCACTGCAGAATTTGTGTTTTATCTTGCTACATACTTCTATCCTATGTTTATCATATGTTACTTTACATTTTTTGGGGGAAATGAAAAACAAATGTAAAAGATAAACCCTGATACATAAAGTCTGCTGAGATGATATTCTTACACGTATAATTCCATTCAAAACTTTCACTTCTTATTAAAGTTTGTGATTTTCATAAGACCTGTATATTTCCTGGAAATAAAAAAGATGGGTGATGGTAAATGTTTCAATGTCGAGATAAAATGTCAGACTTCACTGGCATACTGTAAACTATGAATCTTCACTGTCACCACAACAGTGAACAAGAAGATTGGAGACACTTTTGGAGCAAAATATGTTGCAATTGCAGACATGTAAATAATAACATACAACTATAAATTAATACCCAAACATATTACATGATCACTACTATTTGAGCACACCTAGTATATCTGACACGATATGTGACATTGTATGTTTGCTGTACCATACTTTGAATTACGATAGACAGGAAATAAACTACCATAAATTACATTTTTTTCCTGGTATTAACTCTCAACTTGCCGAAGTCACAAATATGCATCCCACAATACACACAATGTCCATAGAGCTGTAATTTCTGTGGCATCATAAGAGTTAATACTCACTTTAACTCATGGAAATCCTTTTTGAGACTCTCCAGACATCTTTGAAGGAAGCGTTGGATGGTGTCTCCCTTCTTCATCTACATCAATGAAAATGAAAATGACAACAGAAGTGAATAATAGAAACAAATGACATTTGACTGACTGTATCACAAATCATCAATATTTTACACATAACTATCCATCAGTTCATATTTCATTAAATAATTTAAGTCTCATACATCACAAAATTTGAAAGAAAATTGACAATAATCAGGTAACAAACTTTAAATGACCCATGGCTTTTGACCTGATGATTACAAAATCCAATCACTTTCTCAAGATCCTCTCTGATTGTTTTTATTTTTTATTTTTTGGCTGAAAATACCATGTTTACAACCTCAGGATATTGCAGAACTGGTAACAAAAATGGTAAATGTAGTGATTTTGATCCCCAAATTAGTTCAGCTTTCAATAAATGCATACTGGTTAAATATATATACCGTTCTCTAATCCTGTCCAACGTTACAAAATGATAACATCATTAACCCATATTAATCCATAACATTTGGACCACCAAACCGAATGATTCATTTGATCCATGTTTGGTTCAAATCTTTGCATCTTTTTGTTGATGAGGTAACAGCAACATTTCACACACATAAAATAACAGCAGTTGCTACTGCTAGTACTTCTACCACAATTACTAATTTACTTTACAATATTGCTACTACATTTTTGCTGCAGTTACTACATATATCCAGTATTCCACTTCATTTACAAGTAAAATGAAAATGGTCCCTCCAACTTTTGGGGAATCTAGTATACATTCTACGTAAAATCTAAATAGTTACATGAACTGTAAATATTAAAAAAATAAATAAACTGTCAAAATGGTGACTGAGGAAAGCAAAAATAAGTTCTATCAACCTTGCAACTCCGTCTATGGCCAGAACCATCCCAGTAGCTGTAGGTAATTTCAATATCCTCATCTGGAAAAAAAGAAACATAAAACACACCATTTATTTTAAAGAAAACTGTAATGCTATTTCGATTTTTATAGCACAAAAACAAAGAAGTAAAAATCAAATGCTTTTCAAGTTCTTTACAAATTCATATATAACATAGCTATAAGATTTCCAAAGTGATTTAACTGCTGGAAGACAACGGACTTGTACAGAAGCCCTGTACATTGTACACTCAGAGACAGAAGGCTTCTACAGTGTGTCTCAAAAAAAATTGTGCAAGTGAAAACCGCCCTCTTTGGCAATTAGAAAATACCCTTGTGACATGATGCTTACGTCAACGTGAAGTGCGTAGTCTTAGCTTTCAAATACTGCTAGTTTTGTTTAATTTGCTTCTTTTAATCTTGAGATATGTTAATTTGAATAAGAAAGGGTAAAATTGCAATTGTGCCACTTTTACTACAATCCCGAGTAAAAGTGACAACATTGTGATCCCACCCTTTTGTAGTTGACAACATATCTCAAGATTAAAACAAGCAAATTGAACAGAACAAATTGCATTTGAAAGCTAGGACATTGCCCTTGACGGTGATGTAAGCATAATGTCATTAGAGTATTTTCTTATTGCCGAAGAGGGTCGCTTTTTATTTGCAGAATTTTTTTAGACATGCTGCAGCACGTCTCAAAAATTGTTCAAGTGAAAAGCGCCCTCTTTGACAGTTAGAAAATACTGTTGTAACACATGTTTATGTCAACATCAAGGGCAAAGTCTTAGCTTTCAAATGCTGTTTGTTCTGTTTAGTTTGCTTGTTTTGATCTCGAGACATCTTGTAAACAACAAAACGGTGAAATCACAACTGTGTCACTGTTACTGGAAGAGGGCCAGATGCTATATTGACTGTAGTAAAAGTGTAGTAAAAGTGGCACATTTGTGATTTTACCTTTTCGTTCTTAAGTGAACATATCTCAGGATTAAAACAAGCAAACTTAACAGAACAAACTGCATTTGAAAGCTAAGACTATGCCCTTGATGGTGATGTAAGCATGACGTCACAAAAAAAAATTTTTCATTACCTAAGAGGGCGCTTTTGACTTGCACAATTATTTTTTAGGCACACTGTACAAAAGCCTAGAAAATATGACAAATTTGTCAAACATTGGATGAACCATCTAGAGTTATGTTGCCATATGTTTCTATCCACAAATTACACATTTTCTGTGTAGACGAAAACATATATTGATAAATTTATATATACATTTCATGGTCAACCAAGTGAAAATCATGTCATCTCTCACTGAACAATAATGCCCTACAGCAGCAAATGCAAGTGATTAAATATCCATACTG
>JZLH01S0333264.1:38944-49360 GCA_001188425.1 Eucidaris tribuloides | reverse complement strand
AATCCCCCAAACTAAACCTGGGCTTTAAACAAAGGCTGTATATTAATACCACTTGAATGCACCTCCTTCTTCTTCTTCTTCTTGCGAATGGAATAGGTCTACACACCAAAGTCAGTATTATTTATGTGCCAACCCTCTGTATATAATCTGCCTTCCTATTCACTAGCCAATAATTCAAATCGCCTTTCAGATCAGACACGATCGAAGTTATCGGTCTACCTCTCACTCTTTAACCATTAATCTCTCAGTATGTTGTGTCCTCTGAAAATGTGTCTCAGACAGTTTTTTTCTTCCGTGTTCTGATGGTTTCCTGCAAGTTCCTTTGTTCATCCACTCTTCTTAATTGCCTTATCTTTTCAACTTATTCTTTCCATTCTTCTTCATGTCCACATTTCCATGCTCACAAGCATCCTTTCTTCTGCTTTCCTGATGTTTCATATCCATACAGCTGTATACTCAAAATCGTACGCTGTTCCAGTTATTTTCCGCTAATTTTGATGTTCAACTCATCTCTCTCTGATTGTGTTACCTTCATTACTTTTGTTTTATCTAAATTTATCTTCATTCCAATGTTTTCCCCCCACTGTAATTAAAGTGAGGCCATTAACTGTTGGATTCCGTTTTACTGTCTCTTAAAATGGTCTTATCATCAGCAAACCGAACAGAACCGACTGTTCTACCTCCCACAGTGATTCAATCTGTCATATTCCCAAATAAAAGGCGTCCTGAGATAATGCTTCTTGAAAAGAATGATAGAAAGTTGGCAATCTTATTTTCCAATAATTCAGGTTTGGAGTCTCCTTGTGCTGTTCTCATGATCACTGTTGCATGTACAAGTTCCTGATTACGCACCTATCCCTTCAGTCTACTCCCAAGAAACTTAAATACATCCAATAGTTTGATCCATTTCACTCTATCAAACGCACTTTCTCGTAGTCCAGGAAGCATATGTTTACCTCTTTCTGTACTTTTAGTTTGCGTTCACAGATGTTCCTCATAACTGCAATAGCCTCACTGCAGCTCGAAATCCAAACTGGTCATTATCATCACAGAAAACTTTCAACTTTCCCAGCCATTCTTCTTATGATGATTCGTGGAATAATTTTTGATGCATGACATATTAGACTTAATGTGAGGAAATTAGAGCACTTTGTGGCATTCACCCCTCCCCCCCCCCCTTGGTATCGGGATCATGATTGTCCGAAGAAAGTCTTCAGACCAGTTCCCAGATTCATAGATATTTACACATAATCTTTCCAGTTCTTTTCTTATCTGTCCTTCCAAGTTCTTAAAAAAATCTATTGGCAATTCATCTATTCCAGATTCTCTTTTATCTTTTATTTCCTCAATGGCATTTCGAATTTCAGAGCTAAGTAAAGGTGTACTCATATCATACTCATATAATCTACCATCTCGTTACTTTCCATCTGACTTTGCATCCTTGTCATATCATTCTTCAATGTGTTCTACCCATCTCCTTTGAATGTCTGCTATTTCGATCTCTCTCCAGATTTGTTGTCTATTACTATTCCTTGACTTGTCACCTTTTTTGATCTGCTTCATTAAGCCCCCTGACTTTGGCATACATCATGTCCATCCGCCCTCGTTTCTGAAGTGACTCGATTTCCTCACAATGCTCTTTTAGCCACTTTTCTCATGCTTTGTCTGTATCTCTTCAAAGTTCATTATTCAGGTATCTATTCATCGACTTTCCTTTTGTTTTTTTTTCATTTTTTCATTGCCTCCTTTTCCCTATCTTAACCAGCGTAGCCTGAATAACCCATGACTTCCCGGGTGCTTGCCTTTCCATGGATCCAATGGTCTCGTCTGAACTTTATTTGATGTTTTCTTTCAGCCGGGTCCAGATATCTTCAGAGGTATCACTTGGGATATTCTGTGATTGGAGTGTTATCATTCTATTATAAAATGGGGTATTATCATGCTTTAGTTTATCCAGGTCTCATTTCCTTCCTTTTATTTTTTATAAGGGTCAATATTGCATCCGTATACATATAGATTATGGTCAGAACCAATATCTACACATGGGTGGCGTCTGCTGCAGTTTTTAGCACTCAATATATTCTTTAGTATAATTAGAATGAAGTCTAACTGAAATCTATGCTTATCTCCTTGTTGTTTTCATATAAAGTCTGCGTTTGTGGTTGTTAAACACAGCGGGCGAAACTGGTGCCTGTTATGGGGGGGGGGGTCAGAGCCAAAAATGTCCCGGTATAAGTCCAAAATGTGTGTCCTTTAATTTTTCCCGATGTTTGGTGGATTTTCCCGCTGATTTTTTTTTTTGGGGGGGGGGGACAGTCTGCACTCTACCTCCAGCTCATACGCCACTGATTAAACCATGCATTAGTCGTGACTAGTTTTATTCCTACTGCAGAATTCCGCCTGCATAAACCCCCTATCATTGCCTGTTTCAACTCCAAAAGGGCCAATTTCTTGTCCATCTGATCCTTCTGCCACTACACCGTTCAAATTTCCCAAAATGATTGGGTAATCATTTACTGTTCGTTTCCATTTTCAGATACATATTGGCTATTTTCACATAAATTAGCCTTTGACCGCTGACCTTCGGCCTACAAACTTTAAAACTTTACTTAGGCTGTAGTTAGGTATCATGAAGCTTCATAACAAATTTCATTAAAATCCGTCGAAAATTACTCAAGTTATCAAACAGCAACCAGAGTACCAGAGTAAAACAGCTATTTAAGCATTGAATGAACTATTACTTTTGACCTTTGATCTAATTCCAAAATCGAAATTGTTTTGTATTTGATATCATGTACCTTCATACCAAATCTGATAAAAATCTGTCGAACTTTACTGAAGTTATCGAAAGGAAACCTGTCAAGTAGCTATTTTCACATTTAATGAGCCTCACCTTTGACCTTTGACCTTTGACCTTTGAGCTACACACTCCAAAACTCGGGCTGTATTTTGATAGTATGTACCTTCATATCAAATTTCATCAAAATCTGTACAACGTTAATTATGTTATTGAACAAAACATGTGAATGTTTCCATCTAGTATTGAGATGGATGATGGTGGTAAAAACATGAATCTTCTCTTATATGATGGAAGCTAATTTGCATATTTTGCAAAAATTTTCAGAATATCACTCTGAAAATGTGTCCATTGTGTTTGTTAACATTGTAAACATGACTTAGATATTTCTTAATGTTTGAATTCTGTGGCTAAATGTATATTAAATGTATATAAAATATGGATTTTTCTTCAGGATTGATGCTAATTTGCATATTATGCTAATTAAGTTACAGTTGTTTATTTGGAAATGTGCTTCTCATGTTCACTGATGTTAAATACATCTATTCTGGCAATATATTGCTTTCAATGAGACATTTTGGCTGCAAACTTTGATGAAAATAGGAGATTCATGTACAGTGAAAGCTAATTTGCATATTATGCAAATTAAAACACTTTCCCATGCTTGGATTTTTGGAGACTTTTAGTATGGTGCTTAGGAGACCTCACTGATAGTCATGACAGTTAAAACAATTCTGTTGCAATTAGTGATGGGTTGACCCGTTTTTTTACGCTAGATTGACTGGACTATAAGCACTATCGTCCGGGCTATCGTCGCGAACATCCGGGTCATCGGGTAGACTGCCCGATCCAAACTCACTGACTCTGGACTGATTGCAAAGGTCGGGAGGCAAGAATGTAAGTGTGCGTGCGTGCACGTACGGTATACCGTTGAATGTTTGGATACAACCAAAGGCGTCGGTCATCGGGGGGGGGGGCGCAGGGGCAGCCCCCCAAGAAAATACTGATTCGGCAAACATATTGTTTTCTCCAATAATAACTTGGAAAAATTCATAAAACGTAATGCAAGGATTCGATTTAGTGTGCTAGAAACTTTTGTTCCCCACCCCCACCCAGTCCGAAAACTGGATCAACGCCCCTGGATACAAGCCATAAATTTAGATAGTCTGGCTGCTAGACATTGCTAATATATTGTGGAGAGGACAATCTGAATACTTGCTGACCAAAGCTTACTAGATCAGAAACCCAACCCTATAAAGTTGAACAGTTTGGCGTCGAGTAAACTGTGCTGGGCCCGGTGCCTACATGTACTCACAAATAAGTGAAGATAACAACAGTGGTCTGGAATTCAGAATAGGATTAAGACAAGTCGACATCATGTCGACTTGTTATGTATTTGGAAATGGAAATGAAATGAACTAAAATAAAATGAAATGTGATAAAAATGAAAAAAAAACAGTATGGGTGGTTGGTTGTTTATTGTCGTGGTTTTTTTTTTGGGGGGGGGGTATAAAGTAATAGTTTGATCTTTTTCAAAGTATTTTCCTACATGGGAAAAGTAATCTGTAGTAAAAGCAGTGTATGTCGTTATAATACACTCCTGCTGGCTAATTACTTTGTCATAATGAAGTCTTGTTATATCGGGGTTACAATAATATGCAAAGAATATGTTTACCTTCTTAACCAGAAATTTTTGTATGTAATGACAAACGAGAGTCCACTGTGCATAGACATTAGCAGGATTTGCAGGGTCGCGGGGGGGGGGGGCGTGTTCATCCGCGGCCAAATCCTCGGTCGAACTTATTCGGTCAAGCCAGCCGCGAAAAGTCACTGTCAAGTCGGGAGGGGAGGGGAGAAGCAGAAAAAAATTCCAACAAACGTTTTCTAGCTAAAATCGTGTCCGATACGGTTTAACGTTTTCCACGGCTAAAAGGTTGGGGTGTTTGGACACCCCCCCCCCGAACACCACCCACTCCGTGTATTGCCTATGCCACTGTGCTTGTATGTTGGACATTCTTACTCAGCTTCGCGATATATCTAATATTTCGGATAAAACGCTATGATCCGGATAGAACGTCGTTTTTACAAGGAGCCTGCCTTCTTCGTTCCATGTGTCACGAAAGATGAATCCGACTGCTGTTAATAATTAACCAGGATCTGCGGTATTACTAATGGTAAATATTGCTTTGCGAAGCAGCGACGAAATGTTCATACTTTGAAAAGCTGTCGGCATTTCTACACGTCAGAAGATTTGCTCTTAACGATCGAGGTAATTGCATTTCTCTTTTGGCATTTACAAGGTTTATAATTGTTTTGTATTATGATTACTTCAACAGCATTGTAGACTGCAGCTTGATATAATTTATTAGAATTATGATATAAGTTAACCTTATCAAATGCACTGAATAGGAAGTAGTCACTGACTACAATGGTAGTAGAAATGGTAGTAGTAGTAGCATAGTAGTAGTAGTATAGTAGTAGTAGTATAGTAGTAGTATAGTAGTAGTAGTAGTAGTAGTAGTAGTAGTAGTAGTAGTAGTAGTAGTAGTATAGTAGTAGTATAGTAGTAGTAATAGTAGTAATAGTAGTAGTATAGTAGTAGTAGTATAGTAGTAGTAGTAGTATAGTAGTAGTAGTAGTATAGTAGTAGTAGTAGTAGTATAGTAGTAGTAGTAGTAGTAGTAGTATAGTAGTAGTATAGTAGTAATAGTAGTATAGTAGTAGTAGTGTTAGTAGTAGTAGTAGTGTTAATAGTAGTAGTAGTAGTTGGATTTGTTCAGTATGTATGTATGTGTATGTGTTTGTGTGTCTGTCGGTCTGTGTGTGTGTGTCTGTTATGAGTGAATACACCACAAATACACTTATAAGTAGGTACAGTAAACATTGAAATCCAAAAAGTTTTACTTCACTGATCAGTTTTGGTTTCTTTACTTGAAGAATGACGCTTAATGAAGGAGCAATAAAAAAATAATATAATTAATCATGCCTGGTTTTTTTTTCGTGTAATTACAGTTCAACTGATGTGGTATATCGTTCGGTTGTTATATTTCTTTGTTTGTCCGTTTGTTCGTTTGTTGGTTTTCGACAGAATCATGATCCCCATGTCCGGTACCGTTGTTCAGGCTTCTCCGCAGCAGAGAAATATGGCGAAGGCGTTCATGGTAGTATATCAACATCAATATTAGCTCGACTATAACACATTACCTTAATTTCTTCCAAAATCATATGACAGTTTTTTCAAATTAAAGTTTTAATTCGCTTGCTGATATTCTTAGAATGTCATGCAAAATCTGTCCTATTATTCGTATGAGACCTTCCTTTTCGAAGTACTGTAATACTGTTTTCGAAACTTTTTCACATCTTATAATCATACACATTTGCTTATAACTATATAATTATGATATATTACTTATTACTGTATTATATTATTTGTTATTGTAATTTGAAATTTAAGTATAAATATATTTATTGTTTTGTTTGTTGAAATACGACATAAAACAAAACAAATCCTATCAAATGTTAAGATATAGTGATTGCGTATGTATGATAGCCGCCTGAACTTCATTTTCGATATTTAAAAGAAACCAAACGTGTTGGTTATTATTTTTACATTATTTGTTTATATAAGTTACATTTTTGGGGGGTAAGAGATTTATTGATTGAACAGGTAAATCCTGTGGTAATTCAATCGGATGTGTAAATCCTCTGCACAAGAATTTAGCCGCAAGATTTCAGAAAAATGTTACGTGGACTGACACGAATACAACGTGTATATTTGACACCTAAATTGAACATTACCCACCGTTTTAAAAATCAATCATTAATGCTAATTTCCTTCTTCGTATTTGCTACTATTTTTCCAGATAACCGGAATAATACACCTTGTCATCGGTGTCCTTGATGTCATATTCGGAATCGTGGCTATTACAATATGGGCCTGGTTTTCTTTCTACGCAATACCGATATGGGCTGGAGTTCTGGTGAGCGAATTTGAGCTTTTGTTTCTTGTAATTTCTCTCTCAGTTGGCGACCATCGAGTGCCAGAACTCCCTGTCTTTAGTTCTTTGTACATGTATTAGTTTTACAGCTTGGTACCCAATTCCCCACTTTTCCGGCAAGTCTTCAACTCTTCATCCGCACCATCCTTCTTCTTCCCCTATCTCTCTTTCCTCGACTTTTCCTATCAGGGCAATACTCGCCAGACCATCCTTATGAAGCACATGTCCCCAAAAATCTCATTTGACTAATTCTCACCTCAATTATCGGTTTCGTCTCTGTGAAACACCTATTAATTACTTATTGTATCTGTCCAGCTGATCCTCACCATTCTTCGGAAAAAGTGTACTTCCCAACTTTCATTGCAGTTCAGTACCCGGACTCTTGTCTCCATACTCATGTCCCTATGAATGTTGTTAAAAGAGGATGAACGTTTATCTATGTTGTGGGTGGTATATGAGCCCTCCACTATCCAACACTCTGTCGATATTTCACGTTTTGAATTTCAAAACATGGCATCCGAATTAACGCTAAAGAACAAACTAAAATTCGTCAGCACTGCATAATCGTAGTAGGAGTTCTCTAGCCAATATAATTCGGAAATAACGTAAAGAATGGCTAAAAAACAGTAAAATTACCTCTTCCCCACACACATACACAAATGGGAATCTGACTATACGCTACTCCTCAACGTCCATTATGGTTATGTTCTAATCAGCCTGTTGATATATTCACAGCTTAACATATTATTTTTCTAATACCTTCCCATAACAAAAATACAACCCCAAGGACTTAAAACCCGGATGAGCCATAACGCTCTGTTTACGTCCAGATAAGTGCGTCGTTGTGTTATGTTCATTTTTGTATCGCGTGCGTGAGACAACACGTACGTGGATACGATCTTATACCCGTGGTAAGAGATGAGTCAATTATTATTGGTCAATATTTCCAGAAAAATGGTGGCATTCCGAAACAGTTTTGTCATTCTGTTTTTCATTTTCATCATTTCTTTCCAATTACATATAGCTCTATTTCATATCCTATTGAAAATTAAACCGTTTTGAATGGCTGATTGTTAAAGCCCAAGTAGGCCTATAGTTCTGGTCTATTGTCACCCAAGACATCAGAAAACAACATCATACCTGCTGAAAATTGTTTTAAATGACAAATTATGATGCTTAAATTAAAGGAGCGCATCTAGCAGTATGTACATTACCGATGGAAAATCTCGGGGATTCCCCCCCCCCCCCGAGATTTTAGATTTTGATTAATTTCTCCAAAATGTGAAAGTTTCAGAGCGAGTAATTTTCAGGGCATTGATAGATCATATAGGCGTATCTAAAAAAACATAATTGCAAAGAATCTATTTTTTTTTACCATTTACCGAAACTATACTGGGGCTTTAATACTACACAGGAAAGATGTGATGTGAGATTTTAAATCAGAAAGCACACATTGATGTCCTGTTAACACGTTGAACTTTCAAACTATTTATCGAGACTTTATTCTAAATGGCGTAACCTGAACTTTAAAACATATAAAGGACACGATTTTTTTAGGGTTGTTAAGATAAAATGACGTTCCTGCTAACTCCTGATAATTGTCTCAAAACAGAGAACACAGTTTGGAAAACGTTATTTTCTTCTGGAGGATGTGCCTTCGTAATGCTCAGATCTACCACTGATTATATTTTTATAGTGTGAACTTATATTATAAATCAGTCAGTTTATTGGGGAGTTTCACCCGATAATACATCAAATTTACAAGCCATTTATGATACAATAAAAAGAAAACAAGTTATCTCAATGTTGTATCGGAAGTTATGATTTGTTTGCGTTCCTGTCCTTTAAATCTGTGTCGATATAAACTTGACTTTGGACTTTGATCTTGATATACTCGTCCTCTGCAAAATCAGTACGGAAAGGTATCTGTTTACATTTTAATCGAACCAAATACATTTCCAAAGCAAACATTGGACATTTTGCCTTTCTCTTAAAGATTGTGTCATTGATTTGCTCGTCAAAAACATCTAAATGAATGAAATCAGCTAAAATCATATCCAATGTGAAGATTAATATGAATAAACACCTCTCATAGAGACTTGGGGTAAAATATTGAGTTTTGGTGAAAATCTGGACGGTTAAACTTCATCCTTTTCCAAATGACTCGACGTCTATTAAAAAAAATCTGTAACGTCGACGTGCACGGGCTGTTCGAAAATTGTCCGATCAGCCGTTAGCTGAAGGTCGCGCGGAGTTTAGCCGTTTAACCAATCAGTGTGCTCCGCTGGTCTTACGACGGTACACATAACTGCGATTCGCAATTTGTGCAAAATTTAAACTCACGGAAAGAACAACATTCTGGTAACATTCCGTTATTAGTTTTTCTCATAAAACAACAAATGCATGACGTATGGATCTCAAACTTTGAACACACCATTTGTAAATACTAAACTACCGTTTGGTATTGATAATGAAGGGAAGTAATGGACTTGCAAATCCCTGACACAATCTTTAAATAAGGGCTAAATGGGTACTGAACACAGGTTATTTTTATTTATTTATTTATTTTTTACAAATGGAACCCAACCTTCAACACTCGCATTTCACACAATGTCAAATATACTAATTTAGTTAAATAAAACATGCTGTGCTTTTTCTAAATGTTGTTGTTTCATTGCGTTTGTTTTATTCTATTCACTATTTTTTGTAGTTTTTTGGTGTAACTGGACTTCTCGGTCTAATATCGACTTCAAATAGATGTTACAACAATTTGGTAAGTTTAAAAGTTACATATGTTTACAAGTGTTTGCTGAAATAAATTTGTGCGAGTGTTTGTATTTTTGTCTGTGCAAAGCAATGCCTGAAATGGATGTCTCAAGACAATCTTCTCGAATTCCATGCTACATATACCCACCCCTCCCCGCAAAAGGGAACAGTTTTGCTTTTGTAAGTCAGTTAAAGGGTGAATTTCAGGTGAAATTCTGGAAAGTTTTTTAATCATAACTCAGAGGTCCTTGAATTCCAGTCTTTAGCACCAAAAGGGGAAACTTCTTAGCTCATTAATTCCTGGGCTTATTTATTTGAAAACGAGTGAATGGAAATTAGGGTTGGTAATTTTTCAATCAGAAAAATCAGATCTTATTTGATTTATTTATTCACTACATGTATTCTTGAGAAGCAGGGTAGTCCCATTCAGTTTCAAGAAACTGCTATTTAAGAAAGCCCTGCAAAATGCACAAATACAGTGAACTCTCGTTATGAAGAACAATGATACAACAAAACTTCGTAATGCCGCGTTTACACTATGTTCCCGGCGGCCACGGCAGCCACGTTTCAGAGTACCGTGGACAAAACGGGATGGACGTAAGACCACGTGGGAGGACGGGCTGGGCAAACGTGACAGTCCGTGTTGCCGTGGATGCCGGGCCAGATTTTTTAACCGTCAAAAAATTTGCCACGGTAGTCACGGTGAGGATGAGAAACCTAATAGGCCGTAGGAAAACGAGGGGAACGCAACAAAACTCGACAGTACGTTATAGGCCGCAACAGCACTTGGAGGTGATCCGTAGCGGGTCTTTCCGCGTGGTCTCACGTCCATCCCGTTTTGTCCACGGTGGCCTG
>JZLH01S0333264.1:6523-36308 GCA_001188425.1 Eucidaris tribuloides | reverse complement strand
CCGGGAAATACAGATGCTTCCAGTAGGCCTATAGCGCTACGGACCGCCTCTAAGTATTGTTACGGCTTATTACGTACTTTCACTATCTATTGCGTTTACCTCGTTGTACTACGGGCTACCAGGTTTCTCATCGACACCGTGACTACCGTGGCAAATTTTTTGACGGTTAAAAAATCTCGCCCGGCATCTACGGCAATCACGGACTGTCACGTTTGCCCAGCCCGTTCTACTGCGTGGTTTCACGTCTATCCCGTTTTGTCCACGGTGGCCTGAAACGTGGTTGCCGTAGCCGCCGGGAACATAGTGTAAACGCGACTAAGTGGGAAAAGAGGTTGATTTGATGTAATTCTAACCAATGCATAGTTGAAAACATCTGAAGTTACCGTTTGTAAGCAAAAACTGGAAACATTAGTATACAAATAATGCACATTAGCGAGGTCGTTAGTAAAAACTATTGACCGCGAGGTAACTTACTAAAAATCTGAAACATACGAGGCCGAAGGCCGAGTGTGTTTGAATTTTTGTAAAGTTACCGAGTGTCAGTAGTTTTACTAACGACCGAACGCGTAATGTGCAGTATTTGTTTTATAAAATGGTTTCAAAAATCTGAGCGGGCATTAGTAAAAACTAATGCCCACGCGCATAACACACAGGATCAACATGACCATTTTATAATTATTTATAAAATTTCCACCAGTTTGATCATGATCTAATTTGTATGTATATGTTTATTCTTTTTTATTGAAATCGATTTTTGATATGAATATCTTCATACATTTATAATCGATTTATTAATTTGAAAATCATTCCTATGTTGCTGTTTAGAAAACCGTTTATCTGATCATGTCCGTGTTGTCGGCCTGTCTCGCCGGATCCATGGTTTTCGTGTACGGCTTCGCGGCGCACTACGACGACGACTATCAGTACTCATATTGTCACCCCTATTGGGATCACTACAGTGGGTGGTGCCCTAGTACCGCGGTAAGAAAATTCACTCACGTTCACAAAATTATAAACAGAATTATGTTAATAAGGCTAATAATAATGCAAAGAAGAAGAAGACGAGTTACAAACTCTGCTCTCCCAGTAGCAGCAGAAGTAGGAGTAGAAGAAGTAGAAGTAGTAACAGTAGTAGTAAAAGTAGTAGAAAAAGTAGTAGTAGGAGAAGTAGTAGTAATAATAGTAGTAGTAGCAGTAGAAGTAGTAGTAGTAGTAGTAGTAGTAGTAGTAGTAGTAGTAGTAGAAGTAGTAGTAGCAGTAGTAGCAGTAGAAGTAGTAGTAGTAGTAGTAGTAGTAGAATTAGTAGTAGTAGCAGTAGTAGTAGTAGCAGTAGTAGTAGAAGTAGAAGTAGTGGTAGTAGTAGTAGTAGTAGTAGTCGTAGTCGTAGTAGTAGTAGTAGTAGTAGTAGTAGTAGTAGTAGTAATAGTAGTAGTAGTTCTAGTAGTAGTAGTAGTCGTAGTAGTAGTAGTGCGGCGTTTTACGACGACGACTTTTTGTATTTATATTGTCACCCCTCTTGGGATCACCATAATGGGTGGTGCCCTAGTACAGCGGTAAGAAACTTCACTCTCCTTCACGAAAAAAAAGAATAGTAATCTACTACAGTAGTAGTGGTAGTAGTTCTAGTAGTAGTAGTAATAGTAGTAGTAGTAGTAGTAGTAGTGGTAGCAGTAGTAGTAGTAGTAGTAGTAGTAGTAGTAGTAGTAGTAGTAGTAGTAGTAGTAGTAGCAGTAGTAGTAGTAGTAGTAGTAGTAGAGGTATAGTAGTGGTAGTGGTAGTGGTAGTGGTAGTGGTAGTAGTAGCAGCAGTAGCAGTAGTAGTAGTAGTAGTAGTAGTAGTAGTAGTAGTAGTAGTAGTAGTAGTAGTAGTAGTAGTAGTAGTAGTAGTAGTAGTAGTAGTAGTGGTATAGTAGTGGTAGTGGTAGTGGTAGTGGTAGTAGTAGTAGCAGTAGCAGTAGTAGTGGTAGTGGTGGTGGTGGTAGTAGAAGTAGAAGTAGTAGTAGTAGTAGTAGTAGTAGTAGTAGTAGTAGTAGTAGTGCGGCGCTTTACGACGACGACTTTTTTTGTATTCATATTGTCACCCCTCTTGGGATCACCATAATGGGTGGTGCCCTAGTACAGCGGTAAGAAACTTCACTCTCCTTCACGAAAAAAAAGAATAGTAATCTACTACACTGTAAAGACTGTGTTTAGCGTGTGAACGCTTTTCTAAACACATTCTTGCTCGCACTCTGTAAACATTTTCAGAGGCTAAACGTCTTGTGTCTAAGAAGTTAACATTGGTGTCCAATTTCTAAACACGAAGTATCAAAGATCTAAGCATACAATTTCTATCTTTGCTATCAGTTTCTAAACGGTAATTTCTAAATACAAAACACGCTATTTATAGTGAAATTTATTAATCAATAATGTTATGTAGAAGAAGAAGAATAGGATAGCAGTAGAAGCAGCAGTAAAGATTAAACTTAGAATTACAATTACAAAAATAATTACATTAATAATGATACCTGAAGAAAGAATGATAAGAATAGAAGTAGTAATGATTACCAACCGAACAAGTTCCTGGAATTATTACCAGAAGTTGAGAGAAATTGTTGCTTTATTCGCCTTTCAGTACTTGACTAAAAAAATATCACAAGCTATGTTGAAATAGTTTTATTGAGAGGATGAAATTGATTTTCAATTTACAGTCTACAAGAATCGGCGTCAACGCAGCGCTGTGCATTCTCGCTATCTTCGAGATGGTGGTAGCCATCGTGTCGGGGTCGGCGGCCTGTTGTTCGTTCTCCTGCTGTTGCCCAGCCACATCACAAAGGAATTCTACCACAGTAAGTCAAACTTAATATTGGTTCTTGTTTGTTGGCTGTTTGGCTAGTTGGTTGGCTATGTTGGTCGGTCAGTCGGTTGGTTGATTGGTTGGTTGGTTGGATGGTTAGTTGGTTGGTTGGCTGGTTGGTTGGTTGGTTGGTTGGATGTATGGTTGGTTGGTTGGTTGGTTGGTTGGTCAGTCGGTTTGGGTTGGGTTAGTTGGTCGGTCAGCCGGTTGAGCCGTCAGTGGATGGTGTATTATGGGTAAACATTTGTTCGCAATTTGAAATGTATGTTTTTTATGATGTAAGGTCTACATTTCGTTTATCATTTAACACAATATGCCACACTCGGTGCTACTCACAATCAACATTTCGTTTTTATAAATTTTTGATGCAGTACGTTGGTCAACCTACATCCCTGTCTCCGGGTGTTGTTCACGCCCAAGGTAACTATTGGTGTTATAGGAGGGAAATGATTGATAAAACTGTTTCATTGTCGAAGTAGTAGTAATATTGGAAGTACTGATCCTAGAAGTAGTAGTAGTAGCAGCAGCAGCAGCAGCAGCAGCAGCAGCAGCAGTAGTAGTAGTAGTAGTAGTAGTAGTAGTAGTAGTAGTAGTAGTAGTAGTAGTACCAGATGATATAAAGCAATCTAAATTAAAAAAATTATACATGTATATGTAGTTTATGTACATAAATAAAATGTATTAATAGTAAGAAATGTAAGAGGAGGAGGAGGGTGATTGGGGGTATTCTTAGTAGCAGAGATCATAAGGTGCGTCTTGTAGGAAAATATGGTAGGTATTTATCGGGAAGCACTGTAGTCGCGGGGTTGCAATAGGTGTAGCGAATCGAAACCTAAATTTGAAAATCAAAGTTTTTTTTTTAATTACAGTCTTCATTCTGTTTATCTTGTCATTTCAGTGTAGACAAGATAACAGTCATTTTAAACACTGATCATTTATTATTTTATTGATTCAGGAATGGCGCCTCAATCGGTCCCCAATCAATACGTCGTGATCTCCCCTCACCAGCTACCGCAAGGTCACGTCGTGTACCAGGGAGCACAAACTGTACAAGGACCAGAGGTTTCTGGGCATCAAGGCCAGCGCGGTTTGATGGTCGCAGTACCCCCACCTTATCCGCAAGGAAACCAAAATCAGGATCGTCCGTCACCGAATTTGACGAAGTCGTAATTCATAATAAGCTACGATTAAAATTGTGCTTTGTAATACAAAGTTCGACAGAAACTATACTATTTCTTCCTCGCAATATCATGCGTACAAATCGAGTAACGAGAAAATTAATGGATTTCTAAACACACACAAAAATAACTACCCCCTTTTTCAAAATACCATAACTTTTTTAATAATAGAACAGTTTTGAGAAATAAAATTTGGCAAGGGTGTTCCTGCACTAATTGACTAACTTTTGTGTGAAAATGTGATTGATCCGTCAAGTCATGCATGAGTGAGCACGTATTAAAGGCAAAAATGTCACTTTTCAAAAGTCACGAGGGTCATTTTGAGGGATTTGTGATGCAGGATTTTGACAAATTCTGTTTCGGTTGAATGATTAAGCGCTATTTATGTTAATTATCTATCGTTTGAACCCCTTACACTTCTTTGGCACTTTTCGCATATTTTACGCTTCAGTGAGCTCAATCTAAAAAATTCCATCCTTCCTGTAATATATTGCTATTATATTATTTTACGCTTGGTCCCCGCTTAAACAATATGGAAATGTTTTGTGCCAGTATTGGATATGTCCACACCACGATATAAAGCTCAATTTGTTTAATGAGGGGTTTAGATAAAAAGATGAAGGTGTTGCAGTGTGTTTATCTGTATGGCCCTGACGCGTCTACTGCATGTATCATATAAAAGATCAAATGTTTGATCTTGTCATTGTTTTATTTCAATTTGTATTTCAGTGCGAAACATATTTCCTAAACACGTTAAAGGTGTAGACTATAGCATAGTTTTAAATTTACTCTAAATAAGTCTGAAATTATTTGAAGTTTACGTTTTACGCTGAAAACCTTACATGTAATGTGTTAAGATTATAATACAACAATTCAGAGATTATATTAGGCATATTTTTATCAATACGCCAGATGATACATCCGTCCTCATGGCACACACAATGTAAAACTAACTCTTGTATATTTCGTATAAATATATCTGTAGGTACAATATATTATATAGACATGTCATATATCTTATCATTTGTGTAAATAACTGTGATTTGTACACAATTCAATCCATAGACGTAGAGTATAAAGTAATTTATCCGTTCACTCTGTAAATGCGTGATGGGCTATTTGGCATTTCTAGCATTACACGATATGTACAGTAACCGCTTTCATATTACTTAGTTATAGTTTTAAAAGAAAATCGTGTAGAATATTATAATTGTACACTCATGCTCATCATCATGGAATACTTAAGAGACATTTTAGAAGTTGCCATTTTTCCGTGAACGGTACATCTGGGATTAATATTTGCTCACCCCAGGTGAAACAATTATAATCTAAGTATTTCAGGTCTGGTGAGCATTTTGTAACGTCCGACTCGACGCTAAAACCTGTGTTTAAAAATGGCGGTATTCAGAATGTTACTGAGTCACGTGGTAGCTACGCGCGTTATTAGACTTGTAACAGACAATTCGGATGTTAATTTAATGATAAGTGACATTAGATTAAAAATTATCAGTTTTTGTGTTGTTTTTTAAATTAATTTAATACTTTTTTCATGATTTTTGGTGGATTTAAAAATATATATATATATAATTGTTATTGCGCTCAAACATATTTTATTTTTTACTATAGTCATCTCATGAAGTCCAAAAATTGCTTCACATACTGCGTTTTTGTGAAATAATTTTGGACGATATAGGAGAAAAAACTTAAGTATCAACAAAATATTCCATAATTATGAGCAGGAGTGTACATACACGTACGTAACATACAAAAATATGACATCAAATTAATTTTTGTTTCGATACAGTATTGACAATAGCTGCCGATTGTTGTGTGCATATAAATTTGATTCAGGTGGAGATAAACAAATATATTCGAGGCTGATAATTTTGATAGAAATAAATATTAACAAACAGTTCGTACAGTTGACGAACTAGTCCAGTTTGTGTAGTGGTGACAGTGCAGTTGTTATTCGCGCAATACCCCCAACACACACACACACACACACACACACACACACACACACACACACACACACACACACACACACACACACACACACACACACACACACACACACACACACACACACACACACACACACACACACACACACACACACACACACACACACCACCACATCAAATCAAAACGACAATTTTCGTTTTTTTTTTCCATAGTTCTGTGAAAATAGCCAATATTACATATTTTGTATGTTTATTTTTGTTGTTTTGTCCGCAGTCTTGAGCATACATACACAAAGAAAAAACTTGACAGGTATTCCATTTATATTTCATTTATTACAAATGATCAAAGAGGTGTATAAAAGTACAAATTTACAAAAAATTATAAGTTTAACACAAGTCATACATCTGGGTAATATAAGACATACGCACACACATACACACACACTAATATTGCACACAAAACTAATACAATATACACTAATATTGGAATATCTCAATCCACAGCTTTAGAATTGTAAATCATGATTGGTGTAAGGTCATAATTTCTTTTTCATTAGTTGAATTTACTCATGTAATAATGCAATCATCAATATAAATACATCATATCAAATTCACTTGATTTAGTATTGAATAATTACATCACTCTTCCACTACATAATTACGTTATACAAACATATAGACATGATTTACATGATTGGCTTTTCTATGTACACACAGGTAACTATATTTAACACTTACGAAGTACTCTGAGCTGTCTGATTTCAAACATAGAATGGACGGAATGGAAAAAAATTTGGAGGCAGCATATACCTAGATATGACAGCAAACATATTTGAACACACGGATTGCACGTTCATATAAGTTTGATTTTAAAAAGGAAAATCAATGCAGAAATATATATATAACATATGCCATATTTCACGTCAGATTTTTTTTTAAAATACGAGATGAAATATATTACCTACACGAAAATTAAATCATTCAACTCTACTAAGAAATCAAACAAATATACACACCTTTGTCCTTTCCATCCACACACAAGGCACTTTGTACTTTTCGTGACACTTATTTAATCTGATTATGATTTTTTTTGCACTTGATATCACAATATGCTATCTTTCAGTGCACAACATACCATAATATAAATAGGAAGTTTATCACATAAATAATTTCAGACACAAAGTCAGCTGTGAAGTTATACATACTCATTATCTTAAAAGTTAATTTAAAAAATGAATTATCAAATGATTTGCAATTCTCCATAGCGGCATATACCCAATATTAACTGACAGATAGCTAGATACATGTACTATATATCAACATCCTGGACCTATACATCTTGCTAAGTTCTGTTCCGACTCAGAATGGGAGCCGGTGACGTGATTTAATACAGCCAATCAGTGTCAGTTGTATTACACTTTTCTTTCTTTTTTTGTGGTTGAACTAAGCTAGCCCCACTTACGAGAAAGTGTTCCATATAAACAAACAATGAATGAAATCAAATGTTAAAACTAGATTTTAATTCGTCACTGAGACAATTGGTGATTGCCGCGCATTTGCTCCATCAGTAGACCTTAAGAGATTGTGACAGTCATATGCGTATCATAACTTGTTCGAAGCTGTCCCTTTTCACCTTAACTTCTCTGTCAAAAATCACTTAATATATCGGCGTGCGCGTACGCGTTCCGTCGTGACTCCGCCGCCTATGATGAGCACCATCATGACCTCTTTGAGCCTGAATGTTACTGTGCTACCAAGTTTAGTTATCACACTCTACTCCAGTCATTGAGTATATGCCCGCAAACACCGATTTTACTGTCTGTGACGTCATAGATTGACGTCTGCAGAATGAATTTGTCATAAGAAAGTTGATATCCTGAAACCTTATCTTAAGCAATCATAGTCTATCAGAATAAGCACAAAAAATTAGGGTCAACCGTTAATTCGCCAATGCCGCATATACTATTTTTTGGCCATATAAGCAATATTTTGGTCCTCATGGTCGGGATAAGGGTTCTAAACATGTAGATTTAGTCATACATCTAAATCACATCGAAAAAAATACGTATTCGGTCGAAAGGGATTGCGCGCGCGAAAAATACGTGCGGCGTACCGGCAAGCGCACTAAATGCTCCAAATCGACATAAAACATATAGCTAACTTTAATGAAGAAGTCATTGGAGCATTTTTATTTTTTTGACGCGCCACGTACACGCATTGAAGACACCGCACGCCCACGTGTTGGCACCCATAAACATGACCCATGACCTGAACTACCCTTCGCAGAGTTTCTTGTTTTATTCGACCCGGCTCTGAATATTGCAAAATATAGGGTAAGCTCTACCATTTTTTTATAATGACGTCATAAGATGACGTCACGGCAAGTGACAACACTGCAAAAATTGTGTGTTGAGGTGTTGACACTGACAAAATACTATTCAATTACAAGATGATTGATGATGGCTTAATGAGATATCTTGAAAAACAAGAAATGACCAGAAAGAAACATGACAAAAAAAAAAAGAAGAAGAAAGATTCTGACGAAATCTATGGTGATCCATGGTTACGCGGATCACCAAAAATAAGGTGGAATAATGTGATTGCAAAATCATGAAAACAACGGAGGTTTTTAAATACTGCATCTTTTAACACACACAAATGAGATTTCGGATGTGAACAAGTCAGCAAATCACACGGGAGGATCGCAATTATCTGAATGCGACCGCAATGGTCTCTCGTAGACAACTATATGCGATATGGAGAATTCAAGGTGAAAGACTCCTGGGCTTTGACATTCCAAGGGGAAAATATGACTTGCAATTTCATCAAATCTACCATTTTGTAGGAGGGTATGGGAACAATGCTGCAAATAAATAACCATAAAATGTTATTATTACTATATCTACTCCATGGTACTAAAGTCCCAGTTCTGCAATTATGAAATGATTAATTTTCTCTCAAGTTTCACTTTAATTACACCATTTGTGTTTGTTATATAAAACAGTCATATTATACGCCAAACTTAACCTGGCGGAGACGATTTGATTTCACTACAACACGCATTTTCCATAGACCCCAACACGAGTTTACTCGTAGTTAGTCTCCAACGGGTTAAGACAGCTATAGCTGGATATTTAACCCACTGAGGACTAAGTACAATATATCACAGGCTGGGGTCTATGGAGAATGCTTGTTATATATTACAATCAGAATAATTTCAGCAGGTTTAAGGAATATGCTCTAGATTTGCAAGACATCAAAATGGCTTATCATTGGAATGACCCAAATTAACATGCAATGTAAACAACTCAATTTTTTTCCTCTCACAAGGTCTTGAAACATATGAACGGCTGACTTCCTTCACAACAGCCACACATACAAAAAACTAGATTAATATATTCAAAATGATATATCAGAATTGTTCCATCATATTCTATTGTAATTACTTGACATAATGTAACGTCTTAAATGGAAAAAGTATGTTATTTAATGCAGGTAAATTTGTTGAAAGTTCTGAAAGTTGGACTTATCTAAGATTTTTACACTACTATTTCAGCCATGACACAAACAGCAGCTTCCACAATTCTTCTTCTCCATCTCCTTCTTCTCGTGCACATTGTATTGTGTGACGAAAACATTAATTGATTTAATTAATTTTTGTAATCAACAAAGTAGTAGTAGTAGTAACTTTAGACAGATTGTTTAACTTCTTAATGAAACACATGATTTACAAGCACCCAGGTTTCAAATATATTTATGAAGAGACCTACAATTTCAATAACTGTTCTCAAAATGATTCAAAAGTGCTCAGTCTGAATAAGTAGTGCATCTGGGTTTTCTAAGAACTCCCTTGCAAATATCACAATGTCTTCTTTGCTTACTGTTCTTCCAGTAAGCTTGGAAATTACTGAGAAACCCCCAACTTGTGGAAAGAACGCTGCCCGCCGATGATCGTTGGGTCTGACGATACATAACCGAGGGTAGACAAACAGAGACGGTAGATATTCATCCGTAATCTGGTCCTCGTGATCTGAAGAAAGATTACAAGGGAAAAAAAATGCAAATGTTATGTGTTTATTTATTGAAATCTTGTAACATTGATTTTGACATTTTTTACAAGTTTCAGAATATGGCAAGTGATATGGTGTTCTTTTATTAATGAATATATATGATATATATTCATACAAATATACAAATATATCCATCTTCACATTGATATAAAATCTAAAGATACATGTATATTTGTGCACACATAAGTAATATATTATAAAATACATACATACACAATTAAAAATAGGCTAGATTTAAGTTTGTGCTTACATGTACGATATAGGAAAAATATGTACACACACACACACACACACACACACACACACACAACATACTTACTAAACACACACACACACACACACACACACACACACACAAACACACATACACATACTTGTTTTCGTCATTTATCAGGGAGGATGATTTTTAGAAATGTAACTGGGGAGATTTCAGTTTCTATTATTCTTGTTTTTCAAGATTTTAATAATTTACAGTTTAACCTGAAAAATTAATTAAATTGAAAATATATTTTCACTATAGTTGGTTTCTACTGACTTTCACTTGTAAGAGATCCCATACACATTAACTGGGAAGATTTTTGATTCTCCACATATGCTGGTTTGTAACAACACAAACACAAACACAAATATCAAAAACAGAGAAACCAGACCACCTCTATCCTTACCCTGTACAGGCCGTAGAGGGCATATTTGCATAATTTTAGCTAGGTATGGGAAACCGCAGAACTCCCCCGTTCTGTGTGTCTCCCCGATTATGCGGCAAAAATCATATACACCTCCGCGTTTGCCAGTCAATACAAGTGCACACACACACACATATTGAAAAATTTTAAGATAATGGCTATGAATAGACATAGAGGACCAAGGGGGAAAACATGATTGTATCACAGACGAATCAATTCCAGCAATAGAAAATATAAATACGAACCAATAATCTGCTTGGAGTAGTGAAGGGGAACAAACTTGATGACCCAACGAGGGAACTCGGCCACATCGACCCACGCAAAGACTAGGTCCTGATACAGGTCATAGGCTGCTGCTTGTAAGGCCTGTCAAACACAACCAAACATGCCATTTCTAATGTTGTTGTTGTGCTTTAGCAGTTTAAAGACATTTTTAAGACACATTTATCATTATGGAGCTTCAATCTAAGTTGAGCTGCATAGTAATGCTTGAATGGATCAAGTACAAAAACTAAAAAACTCAGGAGAGTTATACTTCCTCTGGCAAGGTATGTATAAACATCTTGCGTGACTATTTCAAGTAAAGGACTATAAAATATGGTCTGAAGTATAACACAGCAGTCTATGGGAGGAAATTGACATATGTATCAAACTTGGGTGATTACAGACTTTCACTCTTTTCTTTTAAAGTAATAAATAATATTCATAAATAATGAATAATAAATAAATAATAAATAATCATTTTGAAGTACATGTATTTTTTCAGAGCTTCATTTTTAGACTTTATCAAAAACACTTAGAGCAAGGAGGATTGTGTAGCTCAGTGTTTTAAAACTGTGTTCATTGCTGAATTTTTCCAAAATTTAACAATCAAATTAAAATCCACTTTGCACTAAATTTATTTCTAATGTTCATCATCTCCCCCCCCCAAAAAAAAAAAATTTTTTAGCAAATTACAAATTAAAAAAAAAACATTTTGCTTTCATGATATATCTATGATATATATTCTTGTAGTCAATGATATCACTTTAAAAGAAGCATGATTGACTGCAGCCCCGCTTTGCATTGCAATGATTGGAGAATAAGTACACAAAATTTCTGCTGTGAAGCTTTGCAATGAAATGTTTTGTCAGAAAAAAATACTCCCTTAACTTGCTGTGACAAGTAAACTTGTTACATAGTGTGACAGAGTTTCAATTTCTACCTGATCATATTTGAATTGTATACAAGTGTATCATACTCTTTTCTCTTTGAGTAAATAACTTCAAGACAATCCCTTCTCTCCTGGATATACACTTCAACGATAATGAACTTTGGAAATCAATGTATGTACTTACTTTCTGGAATTGAGTGCCTACTTCCATGTCCTCTGAGCGAGCTAGAGCCATCAGCACCGGTAAACCACTCTTAAACACTGAACCTCGGTGTTTGGTGTCAAATGCAACACTACAAAGATGAAAGATGACATTTATATATTGTTAAACAATCTACCAGTGGTATACTGGTGGAGGGCTTAAATGAATGGTTTGTGGCTAAAAGTGATTTTTATGATTTCATGAAACAAAGAATGCTATATGACTAAAAGTTTCAAATAACTCCCCTAACCCCCCCCCCGAAAAAAAAAAAATGAATTAGTCCTGTAATAAACGTGCTAACAACATACAAAGGTACAAATGCTTATGATCAAATTACACATTTCTTGACATCTGTCTTCTTTCTGCCCCATGAAATTGTTCATTACACAACTGCTATATATATTTGGTTTCAGAAACTGGTTGCTGGTTGTTCTTGTGACCGTTATGGCTGGAGGCTCCAAGTATGTTGAATACAAGCCAAATTATTTATTCCTTTACAGTGCTGGGATTATGCACTATGAATCTTCTATTACATGGTTGTGGATCCCCCCCCCCCACCCAGGTTATGGTGGGTGAGAATATTAAAGTGTTTTGGAAAATGTTGATCAAATAAAATAGTTTAGGACAAGTTTAGTTGAAAATGAAGTAAGCATCTACTACCTGGCAGTTCCACATGGTTCCCCGTAGTATTAAATAAATATGACTGAATAAAAAAATCACCTGGAATAAGCATGGAATGATGTGACAGTCAGATGAGTGACCGGTAGTCGACTGTGGTCCTGGACGAAGTCAGTGATCAGGTCCGTACAGGATGGATGGTCATCCTCACACCGTTGACCAGATCTCAACTTGTACCTGAGGAAGGAGCAGTCAACACTATTTACGAGTGATTTAGTAAGGGCTTTCTCTCCACTATACACAAATGAAAGAACAAATTTCATTACTATAATTCTAGCACTTATTTTAGAGGAACAGTTTGTGGCACTAAATTGTGCCAGCAACACATTATGTGTTAAAGGTCAGTGAGATGATTGGGAGAAATAAAAAATGCCTCTGGAACCAAACTGGTTGAAAGATATACAATAGATACACCTGCAGCTGGAGTATATCTCCTGGCTGGAAGGATTTATCTTGAATTTTTTTACTTAAGCCAAATCAAGCATGAAAATACATGTACTAGCATTTCTCTCAGGGCCTGATAGAATTAGATTCAATAGAGAGCTAAACAATACTGTAAATTTGGGCATACTGATGGAAGTTACTTAAGAATGAGTCAACTTTTGACTACAAAATTTTCACAGTAGAATCCTCGCACAGTTTACTTGATTCTAGAATAGTTTCACACCAAGTTGAGCACCAGCCCCATCATGTCATTTACCTTTAAGACTGCTCTCAATACAAAGACATCAATTGTTGAAATTCCTTTTATCCCAATAGTTTGCCCGTTTCAGAAGAATGCCCCAGTTGTCTTATTTGAAGAGATGGTGGTCTACTTAAAGGGAAATGACCACAAAATATTGACTCACCTGTGAGGCGAGTGAAACTGATGTATCTGGGAGTCCACCTCGTCTTTCATGGCTGCAATCAATGTACGGCCATTGGTGAAGATTTTCGATGTCACTCCGTCTCGTCGGAGCATTTGCACCTGTTCAGAGGATACAGAGATGTTTGATAATATATTTTGTGAGCATGTGCTGTTACACTATACTTTTTTAGTCAGTAAAGAGCATGTGCTCTTATATCTTTTTTAGTCAATAAAGAGTTCACTTGACATGTAATACCAAACTACTTATGGACAAACATGTCTACAAGCCTTGAAACTTGATTTCCAATTGTTAGTTTAAGGCTACATCCAATGAAACTGCGCCAAAAAAGTGTTAATATCAATTGCTGTTCTTTGTGCTTTTTGACAATATAGTATTAATGAGGCAATGTTGTGCAATCACACATCATGTGTGTGCTTGTTTTTCTTTCTTTCAAAGCTATAATGAGACGTACTAAAATTGAGTGTATGTACTTATTTTGGCTGCATAATAACCATCACAATCTCTGTAGATATTTTAGATCACAGTCATCCAAGCACTTTCCACCATTTTGTTGCCAATGAGCAGGCATTATGAATTATTTTCAAATTAGCTTTGATAATAATCAATACAGTAATAAATTCTGATATCATTATTTGCACAATTAAATGGATTCAACAATTCACACAGTATACACAAAAAGGCTTTGAAATTGAACAAACTGGCTTTGAAATTGCACAAAATCATATCAAACACCTGGGGTCATACACAACATATATTGATATATGATAATATCTTTGATTGTGCAATTTGAAGCAAATCAAATTTTCACATTTACAAGTATATTTTTCTTAAATTAAATATACACAACAGATTTTAGGATTACACATAAAACATGTCAAACACAACATAAAACATGATCGCTGTTGAGACTCATAAGTATTAAACAAATCACAATCCTTGCAAGCCTAGTTACCTTGGAAATGATTAGTCTTTCTTCAGTCTTCATTCTCTGGAGCTCGGCTGGCTTTATGTTGTCACCATAGAGGGCTAAGCAGACGGCCTTCCCGTACAGCCGCTCACAAGCCACCTGAAAGCACTCCAAGGGATACCAGCTGTCCGCCCCTGCCACTGCCCGGAGGTATCTCCCAGCCACAGAGCGGGGGTAGATTGTTGCTACGACCACCACATCATTCATCTGACAACCAACAAAAGAAGAAGAGATTAGAGTAATACGCTTTCAACGACTTAACCAAGGACTTTATCAACTTTAAAGGTGAAGGCCACACTGACGTTAAGTGGATCTTAATAAAAGCAGAACAATGAGAGAAACATATTAATGACGGTTTGTCGAGTACCCATCAAAGAATAACATAGTTATGAAGTTTTGATTTGTAACATCACATGCGAGCAGCTCCCTCATTTGATGGAGAAGGGTATGTGTGCGACCACCTATTTTGCTATTATAAAATTATTGATTAGATATAATAGCAACTATGTTACTGCCCAACTGTGTCATTTATTTTCATAAATTGTCATATTTGTAAATCATACACACAATGGGCCGTATGCATAAAAAGTAGGAATTGCTTGTAAGGAATTGCTTCAAGCGCCAGCAATTGGTTGTCGAGCAAAATCAAGCTCATGCAGCAGGTGAAAGAAATTGCTTAAAAACGTATGCATAAATAGAACCTTTTCCTTGTTCTGACAAGAATTTGCTCGGGTTTTTTCAAGCTCCTCAATACCAGCTTGAGCGCTTTTGCTTAATTATGACTTTCGAGTTTAAAACATGTCCATGCTTGTATTTAGACCAAACCAAAGCTGCACAAAAGGAGGATAAATCAAGAAATACTATTTCTGGTGTATCAAGAAAAAATTGGGGGAAAATATTTCAGGAAGGGGGTTAAAGATTTAACTCAATCCTGGAGGTACGTTGCGTCTTTCAAAATGTATTTATGTACGTTGACCGCGAGTTTGGAAGATGGGAGGCTTCTTCCCATATGTATTCGACTCGTGCGGATCTGGCCTTTGTTGTTGTTCGCACCGCCGTGACGTTGCTATTGTATGGTTGTGGAGATCTTGTAGGAATTGCTCACGAATGGCAAGAAAATACTTTGAACACAAGCAAAATGTTATGCATACAAAAAAAGCAATTGCTTGAAATCCATCTTTGGCTTGTAGGATGTCAGCAAGTGTTTTTATGTATACGGTCTATTACTTTCATGGGAGCACAAAGGCGGGTTTCCGTATAATGTATTAAAATATTATGCGTGAGAGGAGAAGCATTTCCTGTCATGGGAGTTACGAAAGATCACTTCACTAATGTATACAAATTTATGGATGTTTCTTTATGTGGCCATCGAGGAACGATTCTGCTGATTATTTCTGGAGTGTATGACGGTTGGAATCAATTTGCATATTCTTGTTTTTGTCATACCGGACAAACCTGCAGACCTCGGGCAAACTATCAGGTTGTCAAGAACAACCTTTGTTTCAAAATATTTTTGCAGGCAAGCAAGAATCTGTGCTTGCAAGCAATTCCTAATTTTTATACATATGGATTCAAGCAAAAGGCTAGAAAAAGCAATTACTATTTTTTTAAGCATACGGCCCAATGTAATTGTAAGCATACTGGCTTAGAAATTCAGATATTTTGAGCTCAAGCATAGTTTCGGTCGATTACATATATTTTTTATCAACCTTTCACAAAGTGTGATACTGTCACGACGAACATGAGAAAATAACATCAAACCTAGTGAAAATTATCTATAATGATATAATGTGATTTTTACATTATCATAGAGTAGATATCAGTATGTACATTTTTATGGCAAAAAAGTCCTGGCCATCTGAATTTATTTCTTTATTTTTTGGGTGTATGCAATACTTCAATAAAATGGAAATATTTCAGAGCATGCGATTTTCGGGGCATTAATAGAGATAAAGCTCTAACTAAAAAACCAAACAGGAAAAAATTTCATTTTTCATTATTTGTGACCCTTCACCACGATACCCTGATAAAGTTGCACAACCCAAAGGTAAGGAAAGTGCAAAATATCATAATTGTTATATAAAAAGTGAATGTGAATTGTTTTCAAAAATCAAATGTTTTTATGACCTTCACATGTTACAAAATTTAGAAAATTGTATTTGTCACCCAAAGCGTTTTTTCTTCTGTTTTTTTGTTTCATACAATGTTCGACTTTATCAGGGTATCGTGGTGACAGGTCACATTTTATCGAAAATACAACAACATTACACAGGGATAGTTATGATTTACTGGGTAGCAAACTGGTTTCAAACATCAAGAAATCTCACAAGAATAAAAATACAAATTCACCACAAAACTTTCATTTGGAAGCCATAAACCAACACTGGAATATACAATACTTTTCTGAAGTTGTCCTCATAAACATCTTCTCTCCTGATTTACCTTTTGTTGTTGCACGATATCTTCTCTTGATACAATTCGTACTCTGGGTACAGCTACCTCAGAAAACCACTCCATAATGTGCTGTTCCTGTGATAAAGAACAAATCACAATAGTCTGAGTCTGCCCATAAATTGACATGATTTGTGCAAGTAGATGGCTAATTTATACACGTCTTTACTTGGAGGTCATTTGTCTCCTTCTCAAATTATTGAGCAAACGAAGTGCACAACTCAATCTTCAGTCCCGGATCCACAGCAGTCTATGAGAGGAAAAATGGTAAAACTGATCACTCATGGGTCTTCATCCTTTCAAAGCACTAAACGATCATTTCGATTTACAATTTTTCTCAGGGCTTCATTTTAAGATCAATCGTGGACACTGATAGCATCTACAACAAAAAATATTGTTGAACGATGTCTTTAAGATCATACCTCCATGACGCCGTGAAAATCCATGCGTAGCGTGTGCGTGTGGTGATCCTGTGAGAGACATCGCTCGCTGCTGTGCTGCCCGAAGCTTCTGAATGCAATCAACGTGGGGAAGCCAATAACCTGGAGTCGGCCGCAGGTCACGGGGTCAGAGGTGCAGTTCATGATGTAGGCCGAGCCACCTTCTGTTGACAAGCAAAAACAACACCACCAAATTGCACCAGTTATGAGAGCATACCTTAGACTTAAAGACTGTGTTCTCGATTTTCACACCATGGTTGACAACGACAAAAATTTTGCTGGCCCCCCAAATTTTCCCCACCAAATAGTGACTGAACAAAGGATAGGAGGGGGGGGGGTGCCTGATGACTATAACAAAAATTAGCTGGCCAGAGCCATTTTTGTTACCCACCAAATACCATGGGAAAACGAACAAAGGGGGGGGGGACGGAAAATTTTACTAAAAAACAAGTGAAATTACACCTAATTTGTATTACTTTGTAAAACAGTAGAGGCAACAACCCCTCCCTCGCACCATCATTCTAGTACTCACCGACAAACTTGACAGCTTTTGCCACTCTCTCGAACATGCCCTGTTGCCGACGACAACTGCCGCATCCATCTTGGATGAAGAAGACCAGGATGGTTTTGGGCGTATCCTTCCAGGTTGTCTTTTTGTTGAATGCCGTCAGGCGCTGAAGACCATGCCTCACAGGTGCAGCATGGGATTGCTCTATGACTCGAGGCCAGGTGGTATCGGTGACCTGAGCGATGTTGCCAATTTGGGGTTGAACTCTACTGGTCTGAAACAAAATAGCATAGGAGAAAGGTGTACAATGTTCTGACATATCTTTATTTGTCTATTACATAGTATTAAGCCCAATGTTGAAACAGAATAGAATATAAGATTTACAAAACAAAAATTTGGTTATCGGTAAGAAGTTGCCAATTCGGGCTCAACTTATCTTTGTTGCTTGGTATAGACAACAAAACACAAACATGACATGTATCTAACAAGAAATATCTTCATTCATGGTGCATTACTAACACCATTCACTTACTTAAGAAACAAAACATGCAATAAGATGAGTGACACTGTAACTTTTAGTAAATTACCTACTTTAACACGAAAATGTGATTTGAGTGAAAAGTAAAAAACAATTATTTCAAACTACTAACAGTAACAGAGTCATTTTGTATTAACCCGTTGGCTACGGGAACCGGATGTGTCCTGTGTTAACTCTATAGGATTTTCAGAATCTCGTAGGCAACGGGTTAATATCATTTTACTTGACACTGACTCACCCCTTCAAACCATGGCTGCCGTCCAGTTCTCCAGTTTCTTCCAGTTTCTGAGGAATTCTCCGCTTTCTCATTTGGTCTGTCCTCTATGTTTGCATTCACACTCTTAGCACTTTTGATATAAGAGGGTGGCCCATCACCCCACATCTCAGCACCCCCGCTCACTGAAATGTTGGCTGCCGTGGTACACATAGGGGCTATGATACTGGACACACCCATTGATACCTGTGGAGGGGGGGGGTTAGAAGTGGAGTTAGTGGACACATGGATAAACAAGAAATAATCAAATAATATATGGGTTTGCTACTCCCCTATTATTCAATATGTAAGTTACCATGTTGCAAAATGAGGATAGGGTACTGGACATTTCCATTATGATCTCAGGGGTGAGAGGAATACTGATATTCTGCAAAGAACACACAGTTTATAATAGTTTTCATGAATGAACCCTTGTTGAAATATAAAACAGGTAATTTTACGACATTTGTCTGACTGAATACCAGAAAATTAATTTCAATGTTTTCTTATTCCTTACTGTTTAATAGTTACTTATTTGTTACTTTCACCTGAAAGTAACAAACATTCCATTTTTACAATTTTGTCAAACACTACAGCTCGGTATAGCATTTGAATAGTCTTTTGCATTGAAGAAAACTAAAATATAAATTCAGTCATGTTTGTGTGGTTGACATTTTGTTTCAAGTTTACTAAGTCCCAATGCCATCTTAATACCTGCATGTCATATGACTCTCCCCAGGGGGAATAATAGAAGAGTCCACCTTCTCTGTCTTTTACTACGATGTCATTGTTGGTGAGGAAGCTTCCAATTACCCAAGGGGTGGGTACACCTGGAGGCAATGGGAGTTGGCGTAGTGCTTGTCCTAAAGCAAAGGAAAAGCAAAATATAAAATATAAATATTTTAGATATAAATGAATCTATAATTTAAACAAGAACAAGCACAAACACAAACAAAATTAAAATGCTAACTTACAGCCAATTAAAAAAAAAAGTTGGTTCTACGAACGCCAAAGTTCGCCTGTTTTAAACGGTCAGAAAATGAGGCATTGCACCTTAATTGGCAGTTTTCAGCCAAAATGCTGGGGGGGGGGCAAGCCATTATAAAGCTATGACAAAATATAAACTTTTTTCAGTAGATACTACCTTTGACCTCGAAATTGTTTTGCGTTCTGGGCAGTTGGTTCTTCTGGCCCAAGTTGGCGTGTCCTAGGAACATCCGATGAAAGTGACCCATAGATTGACCCCTGATGACCCCATGCATGACCTTTACCTAGGGCCATTGTTCCTGCATTCAGGTCAGTGGTTCTTCGGACAAAGTTACGGTGGTCCTAGCACATTCCTGATGACAATTTGACCTTTAGATGACCCCTGCATGACCTTTACCTGGCGCATTGTTTTCTGCATTCAGTCAGTGCTTCTTTGGACGCAAGTTAGGTGTCGCTAGCACATTCCTATGCGAGCAATGATCTTTAGATACAAGTTAGGTGTCCTTAGTTACATTCTATGACAATTGACTTCTAGATGACCCAGATGACCCATGCATTGACTTTTGACCCCAATACCCTTAGTCCGATCCCACATGATCATGTTACCAAGTTTGGTTGAAATTGTAAGCAACACTTTTCAATTGAGCAGTCATTTAACGAAACTTTAACCAAAATGAGCGGACATACTACATACAGAAAAGTGATTTCATAGTCTCTTCTTGAACACGTCCAGGCGAGACAAAAATAATTATATTGCTGTATTAATTGTGGAATATTTCATTATTATTTTATTTTAGCAAATTTTGCTCCTACACAACCATGAAAATTTTCAAGTCTTATTATGCCTATGAAAACACAATAAAATTAGAAAATAAACTCTAGCAAATCACCTATCAGAACATGAATATTGTTTTATTCTTAACCTCTAAAGATATGTATATCTCTAAAGATGTGTATATACAGTACCTCTAATTTGTAAGAATCCTAGAAAAAAGGATGGTAGAGTTTTGAAAATGAACCTATTTTTCCTTCTTGGGACACTGCCCCTAAGTCATCCTGAGAAGCAAGTCCTCTATTTGAATGACATTAGTTCCCTTTCTCTACATATGATTCCTGCCAAGTTTGCTCCAAATTTATTAAGTGAGTTTTTTTTTTTTTGAGAAGTCAAAAAAGTCTGACGAAAATGGATGATGAGTGATCATAACAGCTGGCTAAATTCTTTGGCTCAAGTTAGCTAATAATGTTCAGAAACATTATTATCTTACCTTTATCTGCTTGCCACTCCCACCACAACAAGATTGAGAAGGGAAACCCTTTAATTCCTGGAGCTGTAATCCAACGAGGTACAACTATGCAACAAAAAAGAAGTGAAAGCAAAAATCGGTCTGACATTAATTGTGCAGTTTTTTCACATGAACTGAGACATTCGAGTGGGGTATAAGAGTACAATTAAAGTATAAAGTAATACTGAAATTTTCTTGCTGTTCCCTATTCAAAGTAATTTCAAAGTAATGTTTCTGTCATGTTTGTTTTTTGTACTGTTCTCTTAAGTTAAAATGTGATCTCAAACACCTTCTTAAGTAAAACATACATAACTGAACCAAAGAATTTTCAATTCTGAAGCACTTTAAAGATCTTCATCTTTTGTCATTTACTGATTTGAACAACAGAAATTCATAAAAATCTTGCAAAATGCTTTTCACAGCACTTTCCTGGTAAAGCCAACAAACAATCCTTATTTTTTTCTGTTGCATTAAAAAAATAACGATATAATAAATTAAAAATCTGTTTCAATTTTTACTTACTGTCTTTTTCTGATTCTACATCCACTGTTCCAAATCTCATTTGTGCTCCAAGCTCTGTAAATGTTGTCATTGATTCTTGGAATGTGTGGAGATAAGCAATGACATCTTTCCCCCAGTGAGCATAGAAACAGACCAAGATGGGCGTCGCCTTGGGGTCATGGCTGAATATCTCTTGCTGAAAATTATGCTGTTAAAAAAATGAGTAATAGTGTTGAGGTATATGTTATTGAATCAACGTCAATGTATTACTGCAAGTTATGCTACCAGCTTTCACTGGATTTGAATTTAAGTAAGGTTTGAGTGAAATATTAATTTACATCATCTACACTTTGATTGAACTCCCACTGCATCTGCCTTAAAGGCAGTGGATCTCATTTGCAAACATTCCCAAAAACCAGGAAAAGATAACTCATGCCCTTAGGCTACTGATGAAGGGCATGTCTTAAAAATCTGGGGGTCAGTAATTGCCTAGAATTTGACAAATGCGAAAGAGAAACAATATCCATTTAGTGTACGTTCTATGGTAGGATTTTTTTTCTCGCGAGAAAAAAAAAATTCAAATCAGAGTCTAACAGTCAGTATAATTCCACTAAAACTGAGTTTCTAGCTCCCATGTTTTGCTAAAGGTTCCCAGATGGCCTTTTCTTCTAAATGCCAGTGTATTTACACAATTTTATTTTTTAGGCATGCAAAAGAGATCCCGTCTTTAACCCATTGCAGACTACACATGAGATATCTCGTCTCGAGGTCTATGGGAAATGCAAGTTAAATCAAAATCAAATCGTCTTTAACAGATTAAGTTATTATAATAGTAATAATTAAACTGATCATACACCAGGCCTTGTGACCTCAACGGTTGACCTTTCAAATCTGAAGTCTAATTAGTTCATTGTTGCATATACCTTCAGTGAACAGATATTATATTCCTAACCTTTGGTGGGGAAGGGGGTGGGTTGAAATAATAATGATGCAATCCACATTCTATCCCCCCCTTTTCTTACACAGAATATAATGCTACTAAAATGGCATTTAAGAGTGACCTGCCCCCTTTTCTCCTTTTCTTTCCTTCAAGTACATGTTTATATTTCATGCATTCTTTCGTAAATATGTTAAAAAAGGGGAAAAACCTAAATTCAACGTCACCCTCAAGTAGGGGAAGGGTACTCACCACTGTCAATATTGTAGCAATCGAGGTCTGAGCCAAGAGGAATGGTTCTATATGCTGTTTAGCTGCAAAAACACCATCAAATCTTTGCCAAACTCGAAGACGTGAATCTGTGGTTAACAAGACAACAGTGAAAAATTATAAATACCGGTAACTATCCATATAATCATTATTTCAGTGATTGCTCAAATCATGAACGATGCTCTAAACATTCACTTGTGCACTGCTGTATACAACAAATATTTCAGCATAAACAAATTCAGTAGGGACTTTTGCAGAGGAGGTGGCTATTTAAAGGCTGTAACTTGTTTCATGATCGTCATGAAATACAGTTTTATGAACCTGGGTCACGATGATAAATAGAGCACAAACGAGGGAGCTGCTGACTACATGGAAACTAAATCAAGCATTGTTCAAATGGCAATTCATCAAAGCACCCAATGCGCTAGCAAATTATACATATAAACAAACTTTAAAGGGCTTGGGATGTGTGTGTGCAACTCTTTGCAGCTAAATTAATTCTGAGGGGATAATAATGATGATTTTTTTTTATTGGTAATTATTCTATGCTTAAGCATTATGGCCATTTGTTAGCTTTTCTGGTGCAAACGTAATGGAGAAAACCAATTATTGCGATTGTTGAATTTAATTGTACAAATATGCAGAATATTCATGTGCATAGCGTTTATAACTGAAACAGATACGCAGTTTTACCCCTTTTGTACTCTATTATTTCCTTTTACAGACATAGGCTAACAATGTGGAGCTTCAATTTAAATAAAAATTGTCAAACTGTGATATTCTGAGCTACATAGCAGTGATAAATGGCCAAATAAACACCCTGCAATACAAAAGTTTGGAAAGTTACGCTGCCACTGGCAAGATATGCATGAACAAACATCACCCATGACTTTCCACTGTGTGGAGTGTAAAACAGCCTAGATCTACATACAGTAAGCCTATGTGAGGAAATGGGCACGATAAATCCAGTCAACCTAAAAGTACTTTTTTTAGTACTACATTTTTTCAGGGCTTCATTTTCAGACCATATCAAAGACATTTAGAGCATGTAGCTCACATTATTTTAAACTGTGTTCATTGTATCCTGTGGCTTTAAATTTGTTTTTCACATGCAAGACCAGCTAATCTAGATAAGTGATGGTACTGCAACCAACTCGTCAACCAGCAAGTTTTAAATGAGGCCAATGAGGACTTACCTCCTTTTTTGAGGACCAGAATGGTAGGTTCCGACACAACACTGAACCTGTGTTGTAATGCACTCTCATTCTTGGAGTTGGGATGTACCACAAACAACTGGAGGTGATCGGGGTGGGCAGCCTTGAACTGGTGGGGAAATAAGTTTGTAAGTTTTTTTTTTTTCTTTAAGCATTTCAGTCAGGTTTTCTACAGTTTTCACATGCCATATTTAACTGACCAGTCTCCTTGTGAATGAACAAACAGCACTGGAAGCTGACTTATACATGTAAGAGTAAATGTTGCAAATTTCATATTCTTTAATAATTATGGTTGTAATTCCTATATTTCAATGTAATATTTGCATGTCTTTATATAAAATACAATGGAAATAAATAAATAAATATAAATTACATAAATTACAGTACTTGAAAACCAATTGCCCATTCTTTAGTTATCATGGTAAGAACAGGTAACTAACGGATGGACAGATGGAAGGACCTCCTGAAAACATGATGCCTCAAGAATTCCAGTATGTAGCAGCTGCCACCATATCAATCTCAGTTGTGCTTTTAAGTTAATACGATGTCAATTAAACTTATATTTACTTTCTACTGCAATGTATGCCATAGTTTATTAGAGTAGATTTTATGAAAACAGGTTTTGTTGTTATTGTGATTGTTTTTGCTTGTTTGTTGTTTTGTTCCGTTTGTTGTTGTTGTTTTTTATTAGAGGAATATCTTCTTTACTATACCTCTAGCAGCAGCCATTCAATCTCATAATGCTGTTTCTCTCCAGGAAACGCCACCAGTGTCAGCTTGGTTTCGTCAGCGACTGCTGCTTTCAGGGACTCGACGTCTGCCTCTGTGATTCTGTTGCGATACTTGTGAGCCTGAAAGATATGCAAGTTGACATCAAAGTGAATACATGAAGAGCACACAACTCTTCATGTCACAACAGCTACTAATCCTGTATAAGCATTATTTTAACTTCTAAATCTCAAAGACATAATGTGAGAATCACATGCGTAAAGTCCAGGGGGAGCACAGGGGAATGCATTCCCCATCCCCATTACTTTTGCTACAATGGGATGACCTACAAAAATATCTTCCAAGTTTTCAAGGAAAAATAGTTTTTATAATGAAGCAATTTATTGCACATTTTATCAAGTGAACATACATGACTCAAATTCTGTAAAACAGTGAAAAAATTCTTTCAAATGCTCATTAAAATATAGATTAAATTCCCCATTTAATTGTTGTCTTCCTTTCTTGTATAAACTGATGGGGTAAAATCCTCCTAAACATCCAATACTGTTTGTGCAGGAGCAACTGCCCCTTGCACCACCCCACCCTTCCAATTTCCCTAGTCCTTCCTTTACTTACAGTGTAATTTATGTGGTTACACACTTTGACTTATGGCAATAAACGAACAATATATGAAGGCTTGTACCATACAATGTACATGTACAATGTAAGGCAATACCAAAAGTGTACTAATACCCTGGATAATTTGTTCGCTATATAATGTAGAATAATATATCTATGACATGCCCTCTGCAAAGTTTTAGCACTTGTGATCACTCCAATTTTGTTTATTTGGGTTTGAATGTAAATTTCAAACAGTATTAGTAAATACAAAAACGACTTGAAATAGATTAGTCAATCAACCGATTCTATCAATCGATCGATCGCAAAATCAATAATTTTTCCGCGTACGTCTTGACCATTAACACACACAAAATCAGCGTATCGATCAATATCAATATTAAACTTCAATAGTTAAGCAAAAACATATACGTATAGCCAGAACGCGCACCCATAGAAATCAGTGCTTACAGAGCAGAACTTAAATGCGGGGAGCACAAGTGCTGGAATACTGTACATAATATGATCTGACTTATCAAAATATGGATTACTTCACAGGCAAAGATAACTGAATTGCGGTTATTTGTAGTGTATTCCAGTTTTACACAAATTTGATTTTTAGGACTATTGGTACACTTTAACTTGGTTAAAAGTAACATTATAGTTTGTTTGAATTGTGTTATAGTTAATTACCAGTATCTTGAACCACTTCAGTAATTTTTGCAGATGGGGTTTCCCAAAATAGTCTTCCGGGACAGCTGTTCCAACATAGCACCTCAAAGACGGCAGTGAATCGGGAAAAGGGAAATCCCTCAAAGGCTGTTAAGAAAACAATGAAATGGAGATGACTAGAAGAAAAAAAATAAATGTTTTCCTTGGAGATTACCATGGGTTAGTTGTTAATATAGTAAAGCTGAATTCATTTCTCTTACATACAATAATTATAATCCTGCAACATAAACATATATAGTTAGTATACAGGCAAAATGTGTGAAATTATTTGTAAACACTCTGATTGTTCCACTAACAAACAGTAAGTACTGCCCACCTAACTTGGTTAATAACCCCACAGTCAAACCTTGCACTGAAAATCAACATATTTTTACACAAACTTTTGACTATTTTTCATGTTTTCTTGAGTCTCACCTCTCAAGTTCTATACTTCATATTGAGGTTCAGTCATGAATTGTCTGATTAGAGGATAATAGTAGTAATATTCAGATGTTTTGTTTCAGACCCAATACACAGAAGCTGGCTTTATACACACACAGTTTAACAGTTTATGTATGCATTTGAAACATTGCATGTTTTCTGTTTTTAAAAAGTCAGGCAGGATAAGCACAATTTTTTTTCTTATTTCCTGTTAAATCACAGTTACTCAATAGTCATTAACAATTTATGTTAATTCAGACAAGTATCAATACGGATTTACAGGTATAAGAAGAGAAGTACCAGTATTGTCTCAATGAACCTGCTAACCATTATATACTGAAGTAAATTTAAGCTGATGATTTGGTCTGTTGTCAACACTCATACAGTGTGTCCCCCCAAAATTGTCCCTCTCATAGACTGCTAAATCAAATCCAAAATCAAGTATCATTCTACATTTCATGTTCAGATTTAGAAAGCCCATTATATTTTTAACTTTTGTGAAGGTCTTGATTCATTGGTTTTGAATACACAGTCTGTTATGTACATGTAACAGCAGTGCTTTTCAGCCCATTCCAAAAAGTTTGCAGTGCCACATCAATGCATCAACCAGAATGGAAATCAGGTGGAAGGAGGTGCAGGAGAACAATAAAAGTTTACAAACTGGACATGGAAGTACAAACCATAAGCCGAACACACACTGTGACAGCAAACACAACCAGTGGAACAGAACTTTGATTATTTTTCATTTTAAAAAAGTGAATGAACAACCACTGAGGTAATTTAAGTGAAGCATGGAATAATGTATAATATGTCTGTGATGTGCCTTTCTTTTTATCAAACTTGGAATGGGCTGAAAAGCACTGCTGTTACATAAGAGCCTGTATATTCAAAACCAATGAAGCGAGACGTTTGAAATTTCCACAGGAATTACAAAATAAAGTGGGCTTTCTAAATATGTAAACTTAATTGAGTATAAAACTTTATTTTGGTGATTATTCTGTGGTCTACAAGAGGGACATTTCATCTGGGACACACTGTATTACTTATCCTCCTCATCAGTGCCATTGTAAATCCATAGACTTCACATTCAATATTCCAAGGGTGGTGCTGAAAAGGGTTTCACATGTACACAAATTAGCTATGTTTTGTTACATATCAATTACAAAATGGAGACGTACCCCGGTGGTTGTCAGGTATTTTCCAAGTTGCCATTCTGTGTATGGTTTGTGTGATGACAGTTTGTTCCATAGCATTCTTAACTTCTTCTCCAACTCTGAAACTGGACCTTTGTGAATGAAATGGACATGATAAAAACAAATATTGCTATACTTTATGAACATACTGTACAAGACATAATAAAAGGAATTGTGCCAATTTGGATGGAGAGTAAAGAAACTTCAATCCATCTGCAGATAGAAGTTGAAGATGTGTTAAATTTTTACTGTCAATGTATTCATATCAGAAAGCGAAGCAATGAAAACATATGAAAATGTTATCACCTTTCTGTTTTCTTTTCTTTGTAAGTAAATAATGCAGCTCAATAAATAACTGTAATTAGTCGATCTTTCTATCTATCTACATGTATCTATCTATCTATATATCTATCTATGTATCTATCTATCTGTTCATCAACCAATCAATCCACTATGTGTGTACACATTTCTTTTTTTAGTTTATCATTGGCCAGCTGCTCCGAATGACAACATTATGTGCAGGCAACAAAAGCTGCACTACTGATTAGGTAATTTCAAAATGATAGTATTGATACATGCTACAATTACCCAATGCAAAATACTGATATTTTTGTGAACCTTTTTGCAGTACGTCATTGCTTTAATTTGTAAGTACCAGGGAAGTGGGGGTGGGCTAGACTGAAGGCTTCGACCTCTGTATGGCGTCCGTGGTCGTTTTTCAGTACTTCTCAGACGATCTTGACGGTATTTTACATTATATCTACCGTATACCGTCCATACAGAGTCCGAATACCGTGCCGTTTTCTGTACACAGGACTTTCTAGCTCAGACTCCACGGAATCTGTTGAGTCCCGAACAGACGGAAAATATCCGATTTTACACCATACCTGACACTTACGAGAGTGAAAAAATGTTTTTTTTTTTTTCGCTGATGCCCCCAAAGCCCAAAGCTAATACGTAGCTATACGTAGCTAGTAGTACGTAGCTTTGGCATCAGCGAACAAATCGCGTACGAGACTGAAGGAACACTTTCTTGGCGATTTTTTCGCGGTTTTCACCATTTTGACGACGAAATAAGGATGGATTCAGGATTGGCATGACCGAGGTGGGTAGTAGGAGTGATTTTTCACTCTCGTAAGTGTCAGGTATGGTGTAAAATCGGATATTTTCTGTCTGTTCGGGACTCAACAGATTTCGTGGAGTCTGAGCTAGAAAGTCCTGTGTACAGAAAACGGCACAGTATTCGGACTCTGTATGGAGGGTATACGGTAGATATAATGTAAAATACTTGTCAAGATCGTCTGAGAAGTACTGAAAAACGACCACGGACACCATACAGAGGTCGAAGCCTTCAGTCTAGGGGTGGACCTGTTATTACTTTAGTAAATTTGGTTTGGGTTAAGTTGGGTTGGGTTTGGGTTTTGGTTTTGGTCTGGTTTTATGAAAATTCCAGCCTTGCAACTGCGTCACTGCTTCATTTCAGTCATCAGCATGTTCAGTACCTTTATCTGTGAACAGCACACAGACTGGTGAGTGGGTACTTCTCTTGAGGTGGTACCGTAGCAGCGTCTGGTGATATCTTGGTAGCGATGATGTTCGTCCATCTCTTGACCATCTCCTCCCGGCATGGCTACTGTTCTGTTTCCCCATTTTCTGATGAGGAAATGATGTCTTGGTGATCATTAACCTCACACCTTCATTCAGTACACTGTTTTCATCGACCACCGCATTCCACGTTTGTCCAGATATTTGTGTCTCCACTTCAATCCCATTTGTGACATCGCTGCATGCAACTGCAAGATGTGTGAAGAAAGCCAAATGAAATACACTCAAGATGTATCAAACAATGGAAAGTTCACAGAATTAGTAATCAAGAAAATTATAGTAAGAACCCCGGGGGGGGGCCAGTCAAATTTATTGCTGTACACATGCGTGACCAAAAAAACGGGTTTAAAGAGGTGTTTTTTCAGTTTTAGCCGCGGGCCGCGCGTGCACTCGTTAAGGGTATCAAAAACACAGATTTTCCAAAAAAAGGGTGATTTTGAAAGACTGGTCAAACACGGGGTCAAACGTATTTAGGGTATGTTTTTTTCAAAGCTTTTTTTTTAAAGACTGGCCAAACGTGTTTAGGGT
>JZLH01S0333242.1:8433-19254 GCA_001188425.1 Eucidaris tribuloides | reverse complement strand
GAAATAAATAAATAAATAAATAATGATAATGATGATGATGATGATAATAATAATAATAATAATAATAATAATAATAATAACAATAATAATAATGATAATAATGATAATAATAATCATAATAATCATAATAATAATAATAATAATAATAATAATAATAAAAAAGCCTACGACATGGTCCCTCACTCGTGGATCCTTGAGTGTCTAGAAATGTTTGGTGTCGCAGACAATGTCAAAATACTCCTAGCTAACAGTATGAAGGAATGGAAAACTGAACTCTCATCAAATGGGAGATGTGTCGGAAATGTCAAAATATGCAGGGGTATATTTCAGGGAGACTCGCTGTCCCCACTTTTGTTTGTAATGACCATGATTCCCTTGACGCTCATTCTAAGGAGGGCTACAGCAGGTTACCGGTTTCCGAACAAGACGTTGATCAATCATCTCCTGTATACGGATGATCTGAAATTGTATGCTCAATATGAAAAACAACTGGATACCTTGGTCCAAACAGTAAGGATATTCAGTACGGACATTGGCATGCAGTTTGAAATAGAAAAAATGTGCAGTCCTTATTTTGAAAAGGGGTGAAGTTTCAAACAGTGAAGGAATTCATCTCCTGGATGGAGAACAAATCAAAGCTATGGCTGCAGAAGATATGTACAAGTATCTAGGAATTCTTGAGGCTGACATACGTCACGATCAAATGAAAGACAAGACTGGCAAAGAATATCTGAGAAGGGTCAAAAAGTTGCTCAGTCCAAACTGAATGGTGGTAATATGATAAAAGCCATAAATACATGGGTGGTATCCCTGATGAGATACGGTGGAGGGATCATCAACTGGAGTAAGCGGGAACTGAAAAGGATAGACACAAAACCAAGAAAGATGCTAACGATGAATGGTGGGCTCCATCCTAGAAACGTGTCTGTATGTCTCTGGAACAGATGGAGGAAGAGGTTTAATATCAGTAGAGGATAGCTTTAGTTAGGCAAAAGATCATTAGAAACGTATGTACAGAATAGTGATGAAAAAATAATCAAAGGTACAAAGAGAGAACATGCAGACATGATAGAAACACCAACAAATTTCAAAAGATGGAGGAAAAATGAAAAAAAAACCACAAATTGAATAGAAAGATAAAGTAATGCACGGCCTGTTCTACAGACAAAATGAAGTCCACAAAAATGATAAGACATGGGCATGGCTGAAAAGTGGACAGTTGAAGAAAGAGACAGAATCCCTAATCATAGCTGCACAAGACCAAGCCATTAGAACAAACTACATGAAGGCCAAAATTGATCCATCCCAAACTCAAACTTTTGGACTAGAAAGATTATGCGTCATAGGAATCCTTAGGCAATGTTTTTGCATGGCCTATGGCAGACCGGCTTATATTTCATCTATGAAGAGCCGTGATAATAATAATAATAATAATAACACTAACAATGAACGCTACATAGTCATTAGACAAAGAATACTACTGTTTATACATTTTTTTCCAGGCCTGAAACCTGAAAGAAGGGGGGGGTATTGTACATGTCAGCCCAACCTTCCTTCAAAGACGCAGACTAACATTATGGAGCTTCAAATAAAAAAAATTAAACTTTGCTGTCTGAGCTACATAGTAGTGTTTGAATGGACAAATAAACACCCTAGAATAGGAAAAAAGGTTTGAAAATTTATGCTGCCACTGACAGGATATGAATAAATAAACCATTAGTACTTGGGCCGAGTATAAAATAGCCTAGATCTACACACAGTTAGTCTATGGGAGGAAATGGGTAGGTGAATCTGGTCAACTTACGATTTTCATTTTTTTAAACCACTAAATAATCATTTTGAAATTCAATTTTTTTTCAGGGCTTCATTTTTAGACCTTATCAAAGACACTTGGAACATGGATAAATTGCGTAGCTCACGTTTTTAAATTGTGGTCATTGTTAGCTTGTGGCTTTAATGATTGGCACACCCCGAATCGTTTTTCCTTGTTTCTAAAGCAGGGACCAGCAAAACGAGGTCTCCTTTCTCTAATGTCATGACTGAATGTATGTGACTGCCGGGCTAAAAAAAAAACCACAAAAAGTAGGCTGAAGTGAATTTTCATTTTACTACATAGTTTTAAAGAGTAGCTCTAAGCTTTTCTGGCGCTCATAACTCAGAATCTTTACAGTGTGTTGAAATGATGAAGAAATATAGATCAAATGGATCCATAAGAATCATTGAGCGAACACATTAAGGAGGGCAGAGATGATAAAATACGTAGTTTCGTTATGATTACACAGTCATGAAGCACATTGCGAATTCGCGAAGTTCTCTTGAAGAAAAAGGGGCATTCTTCTCCTTAAGAAGTGATTTTCTTTGTTGAAGAGAAGAAAAGGCGACCGTCAGAAAGTTCCCTTATGAAAGACATTTTTTAATCGCCTGAAGAGCGCATAAATTACAGCCATGTTTTCAAGTAAAAAGTTGGAGAGCGCCCAACTTTTGCCACAATTTTTTGGGGGCAAGTACCCCCCCCCCCCGGGCGCCGCCCCTGGGAGGTGCAGTATTACAGGAAAGGCAGAAAGGGGATTTAGATGTTAGGTTCACCCAGATGCACCATGCAGAAGTGGCCTTACGAAAAAAAAAATGTCCAGAAAAACTGTTTATATCTCGGTGTTTGTATTGTTTTAGGCCACCAAATTTTGACAGATTGTTTTGTGGGTTTGGAGCTGGGTAGTTACATTATGATCAAGGCTGCCACTCGTAGGGGAAAATCCCTACTGTAGGGAAGTTTAGCCAACCGTAGGGAGTAGGGAATCCCTACGGGGGAAATGACCTTCCGTAGGGGAAAGAAGGGATTTTTGATGATTTGTAGGGGGAGGGGGTTGACAATTTTCAAAAAAATATTTTTAAATCCTCAAAGCTTTTCTAAGAACTCCCATATATATTCGTCTGTAGACATTATTTGGGTAGATCCATTGTCCAAGTTGATCACTATATCGTGTAATTACGAAAACCGTAACGCGCGCATGCCGCAGTATCGAGTATCGAGGTGATCACAATGTCAAGTTTCTCAATTTAAATAAATTTCTTGCATTTACTAAGGTTATTTTGTAGGGGAAAACGTACCTTCGTAGGGAAAAGTGGATTTTTATAGGGGAATTAGCCTATTGGGCGTAGGGGAAAAGTAGTGTCCGTATGGGAAAATACACATGCGGCGTGGGGGGGGGGAATTAAAATTTTGAGTGGCAGCCCTGCATATGATGAATCGCTAGCCTGTGTATCTTCTTAGGTCATAAAAAACATATTGAGAAACTAACACACTGATGACTGGGAGGGGCAGTTTTTTTAAACCTCGGCTGACGTATGTATCACTGTAACAGATGTATTGACTCACTTGGGATGCAAAAGTCAAAATTCATAGGTCATGCAAGCTTCAAGCTTATATGGTGGCGGTCTCTGCACTTATTTTACGTATACAATCGATATTAAGTTATGTTTTAGTAAAATACTTTCTGTCCTGGAATTACTTTTCATTTGTAATATGTTCTATCAATTTTATAATGTTTGAGAAATAAGATGAACTGAACTGATATAAATTATGCATCAATACGTCTTCGTTCTAAAATGTACGATATATCATGCAGGGAAACCTGTATTGTGCGTACAAAGTAATCACACAATGTAAATACACGGAGCAGAAAGACAACGACCGTGTGTAAGCATATCAGCAGGATTGCTTATCAGCTCTGCGCTTTGCGGTGCGCTCAACAGTGCGCAAACCAAATTACACAGTCGCAGTGACCAGGCACGTGTTGACGTAGTTCGCATTGATGTAATGGTAAGGTACTCGCGCTGCGGATACAAAACGGCTGCAAGGTTTATTACACAACTGGCACCGTCTCAGATGCATTGTGGGAGAGGATCATGCATCCTTTCCCATTTTTTAACTGAAAGACGGCAATATTGCTATTTCAGTGTCGCGTGTGTTCCTTTAAGAATAAACAGTACTCATTTGCAATTATATGGCTCTCTCAATAACAACCATCACAATACTGATCTTGTTATGATACTGCCACAGTTATTTATAAGCAATTTGAACTATTCCAAGATGGCATTACTTGGCGTGTCGGGCATGGAATCTTTCTAACCTACTCTTGGTATAGGACTATGGCATCTCGTAAACAAAAGAATACCAATTCTGCGTCATGGTCAAGGGAAGACAAAAAAATGGAGCTGGATGGTTGACTATTCACTTTGATGTAAGTTTAAAGGATGCGCCTCTCGTATCCATGATAAATCATTCGCTGCCCTATGCAAGCGCGTGTAACAACAATCGGGAGGCAATGCGAACAGAATTGCCGTTGGAGGTAGGGACGTGTGCAGGTAAGTTCGGCCTTTCTTCGTTGAATGCGTGGCACATGGAACATGTACACATTCGGCGCGCTCGTTTTCCGAAATATACGGCATTCTGAATAGTACCCGAGCGGCCAGCTCGAAAACATCACGATATGCGACTTTTCGGTCCCTTTAAGCTGATACTATGTGACCGGGACTTTCAGTGTTATTGCACTCTCCTGAAGAACATACCATCACACTGTCCGGAAGCTCCTACAATAACTCATTCAAACAAAATAACTCAAAAACTCACCTATTACGCAATTCTGTAATTATGTTAAAACTAGTATCATGTTTTAATGTGCGTAAAGTGTATTGTTATTTTGTTCCTTCCCACTGTGTAATATTTTCTTTGCAATTTTCCTATTTACAGTGCTCTTAGAAACTTATATTAAGAGCTTGTATACTGATATTTAGTATAGTAATAGTAGTAGTAGTAGTAGTATAGTATGTAGAGTAGTAGTAGAAGAAGAATAAGTACAGTATAGTATAGTAGAGTAGTAGTATAGTATATAATGAGAAAGTAGTAGTAGTAGTAGTAGTCAGTAGTATATCATCTTTCAATACGTATACGGATACAGTCTAAACCAATATTGTTGCTTCTTATAAGATAGTTAGGTTCTCGTATAGAGAAGGTAAGAATCGATTATAAGTATCCATCATTAATGGGTAAGGAAATCTCAATTTTGCACTCCATCCCATAACATCAAGAAATATTATTCGCGCCCTTTCAGCCTTTAAGTTAAAGACTGCCGTAAATCTGAAGATCACAATTACCCCTAGATTTTGAAAAATTACAAAAACAAAGTTGTGTATGTACGTACTAAACACACTGTTCCAAATCTCATCTTCAGGCCCATTAGAGTACTTATGTAATAACAGATCGCTTGTGTGGTAAGTGTCAGGCACAAATCTCCGTGGTACAATCCTATGCAGTTAACTCGCAGTGGCATGTTTATTGAGGAACACTGCCCCATCACTGTCAAAATAAACTGTACTCCCAGTAGACATTTTGTCACTAGAGACAAAAACAAATCGAAGTAAACGTTGCCTATAATTCCACTAAAACCTGCGTTTTCCAGCTCTACCACTTTTGCGAAAGCCTCTAAATAGGGCATATTCTTCATAACCAGTAAATGAAATTTGCACAATGGTTAAAGTTTAGGCGCAAAAGAGGCATGTGCATTAAACTCAGGTCTATGAAATATATGCAACTTGGCAAAATATTCGATTGAATTGCACATATCAACATAATAATTCAATTTTCTGTTATATCTTACAACACAGCAACGTGGTTTGAGGAGGCTACATAATGAACGCTGAGGATGATGTTTACTCCAGGTGGGCTGCTCTGGCAGCAAGCCACCTTGGTCTACAGCCTACTTATCACTAAGTATGTACCAATTATAACACCTTGATTACTACATTCATGATTTATATTGATAATTCCCTTTGTGGCAATGATTAATTACGTACATGTACACTCATGTCATAATTTATGGAATACTACAGACAACATTAGAAGTGCCATTTCTTTCCCGCGAAACGTAACATCTGAAGATTAATATTGCTCAACCAACAGTGAAACATTAATATCTAAGAATTCAGGAATGCTCAGCATTTGCAGCGTCACGACACGACACTAAAACCTTTGTTTATAAATACGTATGTTGTGTTGAGTTCACGTGGATGTTACGGCGCTTCATTAGACTTGTAGCAGACAATCTGATGTTAATGAATGATCATGACATGTTAGAAATACGAATTTACAGTTGGAGGTTGTTTTAAAATACTAATTGAATACTTTATTCCAAACTGATTTGTGGATTTTGGAAAAATAAATATGCAGATTGTTATGCGCCAAAGTATTTAAGTTTTTAATTTAGTCATCTCAGGAAATCAAAAATATGCTGCATCATACTGCTTTTGTGAAATAATACACTTTGAAAATTTGAGCGATATAGAAAAAACTTAAGTAGCAACAAAATACATAATTATGTAGCAGGATGTATATAGCTGATTTTTTAAAGTAGATTATTTATATAATATAATTATCGCTCTCCACACAACATATCAAAGTTAGAATCTAATTTGTACACTCTTAAAAATCCCGGTCACGACTGACCGGAAAGATCCTTGGGGCACACCGAAAAGTCCCCCATTAACCAAATCCGGGTCAAAAGTTGACCAAAATATGGTCAACCTGACTTGCATTGTGGTCAAACTCTGACCCGGAATGTGGTTTAAACCGAACCTTCGCCGGGTGGCCCCAACGATCTTTCCCGAGTCCAGACTGACCCGAATTTTAAAGACTGAGGTTGTTTTTCCCACAGTCGTCCGCTTCTATGTATCTATCTACAAGAATACATTCTGGTCAATTAAAGGTCATAAAAAATTGCAGACTCAAATTGCGTTTGTGCTGTCGAGTAGTCAAACGCTGACTTAGTATGTGAACATTATTGTTCACACACTGTTCACTATACATTTTCGGACACCTAGTGTGGCTCTAAAATCGGTTAACGTTAGTGCACATTCCACGATATAAACAATTGAGGCTATCATCGAGAGTGAAGCGTATAAATATCAATATTATACTTCTCATTGGGTTGTCAAATTGATTCTGGACTCTGCATACATGTAAGCAACATCGACATAGCCCAAATTCGTCTGCATTGTTTGATATTCCGTTTCTAATCACACAACAACACACTTCATTATCACAAGAAACAAGTTCTCTCACATTCTAAATAGTTAACCCTTCAATTCAACCTGAAGGTTATATAAGCACTGAAATTTATATTTCGCTTCATAAGTCACTTCGTCATTCATCTATATTTATCACTATTATATACTTTACCCTCTTGTTTAAACGACACTAATACCCCACATGTGGAAGAACCCGTTAAAAAATGTCAAACTCCCATGCTATGCATGACACATATCGGTATGTTGAATGACAAATTAACCCACACCACCCCATACAACACACAAACTTAGAGAGTTAACTGCGTCACTCATAAATATGTACAGATCAAAATCAGCACAGATGAATTTATCTCAAGCTATAAAATTCTGCTACATTACAGCAGTCTACAGAAAAAGAAGGTCACATCAGATTATCACTTTAAAGCAGCTTAATGATTCGTTTAACACTTGCAATTTTTTTCAGACGTCACTGTTAAACCTATCAGAAGACACATGACCTGGCCATGGAATCATCGTAATCATATCTTTTTAATTGAAACAGTGTTAATAACACTAGTAAGGTATTAATGTAACGAGTTAATTTACTCTATTTCATAGTTTATTTATAGTTAGCCTCCGTTGGGATGTGACTGGTGCAAACATGGCATGGGCTGCTACGTCGGATGATGAGGGAGCCAAACTATAAACCGAAACTTTTCGTTTATGGTCATTGCTGCGAAGTTGTTTTCCATTTTTGTATAATGCATTTAACAGCTACGTTTTGATTTGATTACGATTACAGTGGACCCTCTTGAAAACAAGCATTTGCTCAAGAATGAGGCTAATCAATCGTATACTTTATCGTTTCTAGTATACTCACGAACAATTACCATACCAATTACCATAAAAACACGAAAGCAGAAAGAAAAGTTCCATCTCAGCTTGCAAGATACCAATTAAACCATTGACGCACTGTTTTAAAATCTGAGCTGCATAACCTCCATGCATAAAGCTAAAAAACGAAGCAGTGACAACAAAAAATAATTCTCTCAAATAATCATTCTGTACTTCAAAAGAATGAGTAATAATCTTAAGTACCCCAGTTTGGCCATATTCATTTCTCAGGGCGTCGATCCATTTTCGGCATTGGGGGGGGGTAAAAGTGAAAACAAACAAAGTTTTAGCGCGCTCCCGCCGCATCCATGCAACTATAAAAATTTTGCGCTAGCCAAGCGCACCAAAAAATTCAAAAAATGTCGTATGTTGATATTTTCTGAGGGTGGTCTGGAATTGATGCAAGTTTTAAGTGTTAGTATACTTTCCATGCTTTTTAAAGACGCTATATAACACCGGAAGACACTTAAAAAATGCGAACTTGTTATCGACATACGACAAGTGTTTGAATGAACAAATAACACCTACAAACACACAATTTGGACAGTTAGCTGTAACTATACATATATGTGCAATACGAAATTGCAAGATAATTCCTATCAGCGATAGAAATCTGGCAACACAGCATGTATGGCGGAAAGCTGGAATGGTCCTCAATGATTTTATTTTTTTAAACAGGCTTAATTGTCGTTTAAACTACATATTTTTCAGGCTTCAATTTTAGACCATTCATAGACACTCCTGAGGCATGGGAATCATGCTGCTGCTGTTATTTTTGTAAAACTGGAACAGTATACAGTGCCTTTAAACATATCTGCATATTCATATTGAATTTTTTCAGTTGTAAAATACGGGGGGGTGGCCAAATCGATATGTTCCCTAATCTGGCATTGGGTGCGAACTGCCCCCGCCTTGCCCAACCCGGCCAGATCTGTGCCGCTTGCATTTTCCATCGCATAGACTTACGCGTGTTATAGGATTGACTAGACTACGCTTTTAAGTCTTGCATGAAATAATAATGCATATGTCTTCTAAATAGTTCTATTACCTCATGTAATACCTTGGTCCTTGGCAGCGAACTGTTTCGAAGAACTTAGGATGTTTGTCTGTTCGACACTCATCATGAAGCTCAATGATCATTTGACATTGTTGACTCCGAATTCCAACAATGTTAAATTGGTCTAATAAAAACCAGAAATACTCCTTAAAAAACAAATAGGTGTCTGGTCTGAAGTGTGCAGGGCGGCAAATCCATATTTAATTGGGGGGGGACATCACCTATGCAGCACCTAGGAATATTCTTATTTGGGTGGGGTCAGCCCTTCGGCCCCCTGAGGGTCCCGGCAAAGCTTTGAGTTCTAATGGCGTTTGAGCGAGCCATTTACACTTGTTACTGATAACACATATTTTTCGTAAATGACAATCAACCATTAATTATCTAAACGTTTATAGAAGGGGGGTGGGGGGGGTGCACTCTGCACCATAATTGGGAGCAGGTCATATGTGTGGGTGTGTGTGTGGTGTGGTGTGTGTGTGTGTGTGTGTGTTTGTTGTTGTTGTGTGTGTGTGTGTTGCTGTGTGTTGTGTGTGTGTGTGTGGTGTGTGTGTGGTTGGTTAAAACAAGCCACTGTTGGTAATCAAATTCCATCGTGTAGGATATTTTTATTTTTTATTATTTATACTTATTATTATAAAAGAAATTCAGTTAAACAATGCCTCTTTTGTATTCAGGAAACATCAGGTAATTAAATGCGCATCAAATACAAAGTTTTCCTATACAAGTCCTAATATTCTACGTATATGCTATATATTATTTGTTTTATTATATTACTATTATATTATTATCATCAATCATCATCATCATCATCATCATCATCATCTATCCATCATCATCCTTATATTTTATTAAACAAACCACCATAAGTTGCAGGCAAATACATATTTCAAAAGGTTTATATTATTAAGATTGCCGGGATTGTAGTCAGGTTTCAAAAAGATGTACAGACAATTTTATGAAAAACTGTAATTGTGTACTGCGAGGGGACAAACAACCCGAGAGGGTAAGGTGCGGAGGGGCATACCACCTCCCCACGGCGGAACGAGGTTTCAAAAAGATGTACAGACAATTTATGAAAAGACTGTAATTGGTACTGCGAGGGACAGGCTAATCAACCGAAGGGGAAGGTGCGGAGGGCCATACCACCTCCCACGGTGGAACTCTGAAAATACGTCATAGAAAAGTACCGGTTCTGCAGGTAAATACATATTAAAAGTATTATTTTAATCAAGATTAAAAGATTCGTACTCAGCAAAAAAAAAGATGTACAGGAAGCCAGCCACTGCGAAAAATGTACATGGGTCGCGAGGGAGCGAAGCGACCGGTGCCTGTTGAAATGTGTATAACTATTTCCTACGCAATAACCAAGTGTTTGTTTCATATTCAGTTTATTCATATAATAATTTTTTAACGTAAAACAGAATTTTTGCGGGATGGGGCTGCAATTTTTTTTGGGGGGGGGGGGCTAAAGCAAACCCACAAAACCCCACAGCCCCCCCCCGTAGAACTGCACCTGGGTTGAGATAAATGTTAGAGGTCTTGAGGGCTTCTCCCTTTCAATTTTTCACTTTCTCTCTCCCCCTTCCTTCATTTGCTAGACATAGCGGCATGAATTTTGGCGACATGTCGACCAATGGGGGGGGACGCAACATAAGACCCGACTAACCCAAAAACATTACCCCGCCGCCCCTCCTTAAAAACAAAATAGTTTTTTGCCCATTAGTGGTGAGCCAAAACATCAGGGTAGTAGGTCGTATTTTTTTTATTATTATCATTTGGTTGTAAATTCTTTTTTTTCTTTCGCTAGC
>JZLH01S0333220.1:36747-61142 GCA_001188425.1 Eucidaris tribuloides | reverse complement strand
TCGTGGTGGTGTGTGTGTCGTCGTGTGTGTGTGTGTGTCGTTGTGTGTGTGTGTGTGTGTGTGTGTGTGTGTGTGTGTGTGTGTGTGTGTGTGTGTGTGTGTGTGTGTGTGTGTGTGTTTGCGCAAGAAAATTGCACACCTTACCCCATGGGATTTGATGCTTAAAATGTGTATAGGGCCTACATGTACTATGAAAATGTCTCTGGTAATAGATGAAAATTGTTGTTATCGAATTCGGTATATATTCATTCACACTGTAGAGGAAAAATCTTCTGTTCAAAATACCAGATTTTATCAGATTTTATTCTCCGGAAAAAAAAAAGTTTCATGCAACACCTCCTGATCAAAATATTTTGTCCATTCCTCATAACAGTTTTACAACACTGTTTAAGAATACAAATAGGTGAAAATTCTACATTACTCAATTCCCAGATTTTCATAATTGATCATAAAGAAAAGAAGATATTTCAATTAAAAAAAATCCCTATTTAGTTACCATGAAATTTAATAAGTTTATTCTTTTGGGACAGTAAAATCACCAATGTACAACACGTTTGCAAAAATATGAGCTTATCATTATCTTAACCGTTGTCCAGATTTCAGGTTATTACTATTTTTCTTACGCGAATATTAAATTGGGGTAAATGTTGCCTTTCATGTCAATTTGCCCTGGAATTATACCATATGAGTAATTTTGGTTCTCCCTTTTCTATACTCTACACAAATCTTGGCTCTCTTGGATTTCGGCATACTGGGAGAAATTAGATACCCAAACTCAAAATGATGGGACAAAATGACGCTGAGTTCAAGAAGGTATATTTTCGTAAATGCACACAGACACCATGTGATCAACTTGAATTCGCAGACTGTACGCGTGGCGTACGCAGAGCTCGTTAGTCGTTCGATTAGCGATCGCTGTCTGTAAGTTAATGATAAGTTATGAAATGGTGATGGAGACGTTTTGAATTCGTTTTGATTCGCTGTCAGTACGTCCGATTCGGTTGAATTCACCAACACGGAATTCATTCGCTTGGAATGCTGTGCGTATTTGGAATTTTTCAATTCGTTCGCGGTACGCAATGCCAATTCGTCATAGTGTGACGAGACCTTAAGGCAATAACAAGTTGAAAAATTAAACCATATTCTTAATGCAATCTGTAATAAAAGCTGTGATAGAAGCAAATGTATAATAACCGTACGTATTTTGGGTTAAAGTTGTAATAACGTTTCGTCGCTCGACCACCGCCACCAGCCCGGGCTCGCTTCTGTCGACCAGAGTCGACAGAGCGCATGAATAAAAGGAACAGAACCTATTCAATTGTATGAAAACAGTATACATGTATTTCCTGTTTATTTATCCATCCACACATTTCCCCCATCAAAATGCACAGGGGAGGGGGGAAAATTACACGGCACTTCCTAGTCTTTGGGGGGTTGGAGAATTAGGGCGATATAAAACAATGGCTTATAGATCATGTGGTCCCCAGTGGTTCATGGACATTGTGTGTGTGGGGGATTGTGTGCTTGCGTACGTGTGTGTGTTGTGTGTGTGTGTGTGTGTGTGTGTGTGTGTGTGTGTGTGTGTGTGTGTGTGTGTGTGTGTGTGTGTGTGTGTGTGTATGTGTGTGTGTGTGTGTAGGTGTGTTTGTGTGTGTATGTGTGTATGTTCACTCGCATCTATACTTATGGGGTACAGAAACACCCTTGTGAGGTATTTCCGCTTGTGGGAAAAAAAATCATATCATTTATTTTTTCCGTATTTCAACAAAACAATTATTCACATGAAAATATAAGCAAGAATAACAATGACGTAAGCCGGGGGGGGGATGGGGTGTTAAAACTCCCCAAACAGGCCCTCTCTTCCTAAAAAATACCTGATTTTTTGTCAAAAGAGGGATTTTTAAATCACTGCAACACATGATGATGGGTGATTTTTCTTTAGAAATATAGCCGTGCAGTTTCATTTTTATTTAAGAATTTTTCGTGGTCTCCCCCCCTCCCCTACAGTCCCTCGCTAAACGAGTCTGCGATGTCTAGCGGGACCGGAAAAAAATTCGGACCTGGGATGTGGAACCGAAAATGTTTCCGTCCGCTCCCCCGCCTCCCCTCCCCCTCCCAACCCCCCCCACCCCCCCCCCCGGCCGCTGAGCCAGTTTTCGGCGGTAGGCGCGACCGGGAAACAAATTAGACGTAGGATTTGGCCGCGGATGAACACCCTCTTGAAAAAAGAAAACATGCGTACGGATAGAAAAATTAATCAAAATTGTTCGAGAATTGTTAAATAATACATTTTTTTTTGCGATATATCACCAATTCCTAGATAACAGTTTTATTGCGACAGAAATACGAGGAGGCCTACTTAAAAGCATGCGTGTAGGATTTTTAGGCCCCCTTTTATAATTAATATGATCTGGTTCATTTATTTAAGATGTGCAATAAGACGAAGTGTAAAACGAACAAATCAGAAGAGTCAAAACACAATACCGAAAGGAAACGTCAGTCAATATTATTGCATTAAACTAAAACAAAATCAAAACCACACACACACACACACACAATAAGCAATTAAATATACAATAAAACCACGTGGTAGTGATAGATCATCAATGCAAGATTTTGAAAAGGTCATATTTGCAACATTAAAAAAGAGGAGGTACATCGATTAAATTGGTCTTATTTTATATAACCAGCAGACTTTCTCCATCATCCGCAGCCTGTAGCAATGAGACAAGAACAACAACGAAAATAATACTAAAAAATAAATGCATAAATGCAGATGTGCGTTTAAGTATATTGACGGGTTATTATATGTTTGTAGTAAAACATCATTTAGCCATTCGTTTAGCAAAAAATTAATATTTAAACCCAATCCATTAGTTTGGCCCAGGCAAAAATAGGATAAACCAGTTTGATTGAATGTGTCTTCAATGAATTTTAACCACGGAGAGGTAAAATTCAAATTCTCATCTTTATGGATAGCACAAATAAATTTCAACAAGACATATGAATGCTTATTGCATGACAATTCACTATTCTTGACCAAAAAAAATACTATTCTGCTCTTCACATCATTTAGAATCAATCCTTGTCCAGTCTCTCCATAAATCATGCAATCCAGAGTACAAGAACATAAACTGATATTAAATTGAAACTGTTGATTGGTTTTGACCGCGTGACAACTTTCAAAAGAATCCCTCTTCCGTACCCAATGCATTGTGTTGTATGCCCCTAGGCATGCTAGGACCTTGAGCGGATTATGCATTTACAAATATATCGACTAACAATACTACACTGCTACGAAATAATATGAAAGAATCATCTCAAGCTGTGGCATATATCCTTCAGTTTACTATCGTATGCAGTGTTGAACTTGTGTTTTCAGGTAAGATACCACAGCCCGCTTTCATTTTGCTCAAATTTTCGACTTGGTCAACGCGTTTGTTTTTCTTTTTCTAGGGATAACACGTTCTCGACGTTGGATTGACGTAAGCAGTGTTGAGACGTGTATTTTAGGTAAGATACGATTGCGGTCTTATGCTTCTGTTGTTCAGCAACCGGACGCTCTGCACAAGCCTTTGGTTCCTTATGTAACAGGATGCGCTAACGGAGTGGGAGAGGGGATGATCGATGAAATTTCAAAATTTTGGGGACACCCCAAATCAAGGGTCATTTTTTGAAAAGTGGATAATTGCAAAGTGAGAAATATACTTCTATCTCTAAATACTGACATATGGGTTTTATTTTGATTACATGTTAGACTTTTGACGTAATGTGTTTCCCGATCTTTTGCTGCAATATTAAAGCAGTAAATACCACAGCATTAAATTTTGCAGTTGGGTTTTCATGACCTATGTCAATGTGCGAGCGAGCGAAGCGAGCGAGAAAATGTTTGGACCTGTGAGATTGCATGTTGCAACATTCTATAAAAGGGAAAACTGTTTCTGAAATGTCTCAGATTCAAAGGCTGAAAAGACCTTTAATCATAATACTATTAATGCGAGGGAGCGTAGCTAGCTCTATCGACGAATTTTATTTCGTCAAGCATCTTGTGCCAGGCTGTCGAAGACAATCTTGTCCTGCAGTGGCGATATTTTTCGTCAAGCATCTCCTTGTTGTACGCACTGTGCGTATAACAAGGAGATGCTTGACGAAAAATATCGCCAATTCTGACACCACAGCAGGAGGAGATTTTATTCGTCATCCTGGCACAAGATGCTTAAACACGAAGAAGTAATTAAATATGTACAGTGACATTAACAATAGTATGATCTGCATATATTCATACCATATACAGAATTATATACAGCGAAAAATGGATATACTGCACCGGTCATACTAAGCATAAGAATTTGCCAATGCTTTTGTAAATCATAGTTACTTTGCAGTTATGATTTGAAAAAAAGAAAGAAAAATAAACGAAAACAAAAGTAAGAGAAAACAAAACGCATGCATGCTGGAAAGAAGGGTGGAATGGGGAACCTACAGAAGCCATGCTTGTAGTCTGTAGGCCCCGTTTGGTGGTTGGTTAGACTGCTGTTCGTTCGAGATCAATAGAAAGAGTTAATAGTTGGACGATACCGGTACAATGATAATACTATAATGGAACAAAACAGGACAAGGACAAACAATACAGACAGGAAAGAAGAAAAAAGGAAAAACAGGTGAGAGAATATGAGAAAGTGCAGGAGAAACAACGAATTCAAAACTATAAATTCCAGTTTTCCAAGTTTGATGAAATAATAGAAGCACCGGTCACAAATGTAGGGCGAGGGTAAATGAAAGATGGCGCGAACTGATTGAAATATAAATGAATTTGAGATGTATTTGACTGTCAGGGAAGATGCAGTCCACTAACATATATTATAAATACTATATTATTTAGAGCATTGTTTACAACTAAATGTTGTTATACATGTAGGCATTGATTAAAGATTTATTTAGATTTCTTTTGAAAGTGTATACAGTATTAGCTCCTCGTATTTCTGGTGATAAGGAGTTCCAAAATTTGGGTCCACTGTTTGTATTTTTTTTTATTGGCGAATAAAGTTCGGGTGCGGGGGAGATGATAAAAACGGGCTTGTCTGGTTGGGTAACTATGGTATTGGTCGTTTGTTGAGAACATATTGTAGAATAACTTGGGCAGTTCTGTTAGGCAGCGATTGTTCACAAACAATACTTGAAAAAAAGCACGGAATTTAAAGATTAAATTATTGTAATCTTTATTGTACCATATCTCTTTCTTCCAATCTTAAACGATATGTATGACACTTGACACAAATTAAATATTCCTTTACTTATATGAGAGTTAATCAATATGTCTTATCTTCACAGTGTGAGTAATGATCATAAACCATTTAGATCAAAGACTTGTGTATTCTGAGGGTTAAAATTTATTAATCATTCACTTATCATAATTATACAGTAACTTGCTTTACCTGTATCTGCAAGGCGATTAAAGTATTTAATATTCACTTTCAGTATTAATCATGATTTTACTTTTCACTTCTTTTCAACTTAACATAAACATTGAGCGCTCAAGAAGAAAAATACAAATCAATTCATACTCCAAATATTTCGGCCATTTGCAAAGGTTTCTTGGCAGGTTTCGGGGTCTTCCGTTCACGGCCGATTCGCATGTCATTATGTGATATCAGATCAATCGCGCATGCTCAGAGAGAAGGGGCGTGACGAAAAGAAGAGAGCGTGATGAAAACAATTCGTCCAGATAAGCAATATTTGTGGTATGGAGTGCAGGACGAATTTTCTGTAGATGGCATGACGAATACTTTCGTATAACGAAATAATATTAGTCATGCCATCTACAGAAAATTTGGTTCAATTCGTACAGCACGTCAAAAATAGCAGTACGAAGTAAATTCGTCATCAGGACGAATTAAATCTCGTCGTACTCAAGAGCACGACGAGATTTTGTTTACATTGTACACTCTGAAACTAACGTTTTAAATATATATATATATTAAAGGTCGGAGGAACTACACATTTTCAAAATGGTTAATTATAACTACACTATCACGCAGTGAAGACAACCATTAAAACAAAGCCATACGCATGAATTTTGGGGGGCCAAAGTGTTCAAATTATTTACGGGAAGTGTAAGTGAGGGAGCTTTGGATTTTTTGAACTTAAAATTAAACAATTTTAAGCATTTTAAAGGTAATTCATGAGAAATTCTGACTATATAGGAATCAAATAAATGATTAATTCATAAAAAAAAAAACTTTTTGCTTAAAAAGTGTGTGGGGGGGGAGGAATTTATCCCCCAGGCCCCCGGGATTTACGCCAGTGTTTTGAGCAGTTGCAGAGGCTGTAAGGAGATCGTACAGCTATCGTACAGAGACCGTACGATATAAGCGCAGCTGCCCTACAGTCTCCTCAACCTCTTCACAGAATAGTACGATCAGTTTCAGGGAACCCTGCAATACCTGTACGAGGATCGTACGATAACTCCATGGGGTTTCAACCGGTGAACGATTTTTTTTGCCCCTCCCCGTAAACTCATTGTATCTTTAGTATCGTACAATCTCCGTACAGTGAAAAGCTTTGACTGGACAATTTTTTTTGGTACAATTTCATGGGCTCCCTAAGGGAATCGTAGCCTCTATGATTTTGTAAAGCGTGAAGTTTGACATTTTTTTGTTTAAATCGAAGCCCGTAGCCCGTAGACCTATCGTAGATGGCATCGTAAAATCGACGCAGGTCATCGTTCAGTAATTGTACGATATCAGCCATTGTATTGAGTATTTGCACACTCAAAATGATACAATGGCTATACATAATCTCTGTGCAGTTCCTGCACTATATCGTACAATTTCTGTATGATATCGCACAATCACTGTACGATATCGAACGATCTGTGAAGAGGCAAAGGAGACTACAGGGATATCGCGCGAAATGCCCGTAGATAATGTTAACACATACGTCGTAGCCCGTATCTTTCTGCGATGCCCCCAAAATCGTATCGTAGATTAAGTTATCGTACCGTGTCCGTAATCAAAATGTGACCCAGGATATACTCAATATCTTACGATGACTCTACAATCAGCGCAAAGCCTCGGTGCAATATCACTGCTTCGACCGTACGATGCCGTCTACAAACTATACGGGCTACAAGCTTACGCTTAAAAAAAAAAAAATGTCAAACTTCACACTGAAAAAATCGTAGAGGCTATAAGATTCCCGAGTCCTTGGCCTACTGATGCGAGTCTTAGTCCGAGTCCGGGATTTAGGGTCTCGAGTTCGGGCTTGAGTCTGATTCTGGACTCGAGTCCTACAACACTGGATATTGTTACAGTAACGACAACAGGTTACTGTCGAAGATTAAAGTCAAATGGCAATCACATGTATTTTTTTTCCTACTATATTATTATTTTTTTTTTGCTTTACTGTGACCCAAATTACAGACCATAACCCAATAACAGAACCTATTCTGAAAGGCATATGTTTTTTTGTAATGAAGTATGTAGTGTGTAGTCCTTGGACTTGAGGAAATTCATGGACCAAATAAAAAGTTATGTTGAGTAGGCCCTATGCATATTTCTGAAATGAATGGTTATGGACGTTATAAGCGGGGTCGTGAAGGAAGCTGAAAAAACATGCGTTCGGCTGCACAGCTGCAGCAGACTAGCTTTGAATGAATCGTACCATTGTTTGTAGGCATGTGAACTTTCACGTCTAGCTGTATGCCGTAAAGTCCTCCGCAACGCCAGCGAGTGGCAGAAACAAACGCAAATGACTGCATAGCTTTATACCTAGAGTCGTACTGCATGTACGTTTCATCAAATTGAAAGGTTTGATGCCAATAATGGCAACTTATTAACTTTGTACACACCTTTTTTTTCATTATTATGTAGAGTTACGATCTGTAACTCAAAACAACTTCCTTTTTGTGAAAAATGCGTATTTGTGATGATTGAAACAGTCAAGTACAAGGGTGTGCCATGACATGGTCAATATGTTTATATGGGCTATAGGTATTAACTACTGTGGCTTATTATAGGTGCACCATCAAAATTATGTTGGGACTTATGCTGCATACTAGAAATAAAGGTGTGATTGGGGTGTAAAAATTGATACAATAGCAACACCCTATGAGGTGTATTTTAAACCCTATATGGTGTAATTTTGCACTCTATAGGGCGTAACTCTTACATTTTGCACCCTATGGGACGTAATGTTACACGCTAAGAGGTGCATACTCTAATTCTGCACCCTTAAGTGTGTATAATTTCTAAGATGTAGCTATTGTATGAATTTCTACTCCCCAATTACACCCTTATTTCGTAGTGTGCATATTAGGCAATATTTTGGCGTAATGAGTAAGAATAGCACTGTAAGTGTATATTAGAACTGTGAAGGATTCAAATAACACTTTGCATAAAAGATGAAAGATTAACGGAGAATAGATAACCTACCATTATGTGACGTCACTGATCATGCCGAAGCCAAACCTGCAAACTTATTAACATCACACTTGTGGCAAAAATGTGCATGTCATGTGTGTGTGCGTGTGTGTGTGTGTGGGGGGGGGGGGGTGTTAGCGCAAGATACTTCCGTCCCGACTGCGATCAAACACAACAATGTATGTAAAAGAGTAAATGCGTTCAAAAAGAATTAAATCACGTTTATTACGATCCACGTCAAGGCCTAGTAACAAATCACTGGTAGAGGCGTGGGAACGTATGTTATTGTGAAATATATATCCATTTTTCTGCATTTTAAACGTACTTAATTTAATGCCTTGATGATTCAGAATAAAACACCCGTGACGTGATTTTCAATTAATATCGATTAGCACATTGGTATCTACCAATATGAACAATTTGCTCATTGGCCAGATATATTAATTTGCAACATAGAGTATACAAATCAAATTATACATTTTAGTTCATCTATCCAGCTGTGAAAATGAAATCAAACCTTTTCTCTCCCTACTTTAACATCCAAGTTGTAAAATAATGCAAATATGCCTTTTTTGTATGACACGAGAAAACTGGAAATTGGATAAGAAACCAGAACCAAACCTAGACTTCACGTTTAAAATGTAAAAAGTTTGGAGGCAGGGAATTGATGAGATGCTGCTCCGTGAACCACTCAATATAACACAAAGAATAAATGAAGAGTTTCATCGCAAAACGGGTTATGATCACTTTTATAACTATGGGGAAAATGTATTTATTTGCTATAGAGTTCGTACACGTGCTTATAAAAAAAAGTACAACCCGAGATATTCTGTACTTGGTTGTGGAATTTGGCTTCAAATTGCATGTAAGCGATAGATGGGTAGGCGGTAAGTGCGTTGATGTTAATAACTTTCTTTGGTGAAATTAGAGTTAACTCGTTTTGCGATCAAACTCTTCAAATCATATCAATCATTAGTTTGTTCTTGTTTACCAATCAGGGCAATGAATCAAGCGCATGATGGTGGTGCAGGGCTCATTTCAGATACGTCATTAGTCTTTGTTATAATTTTAGCGTTTTCAAAATTTTGACATATCTGGCTGCATTTCATGTTGACATCGAAATTACTTCAGTAAGTGAAGGAACTTTACTTAAGAGCTGGAGATATATATATTTTTTTTTGTAGGCATACAAGGCTCCAATACAAATAGTGCAGCAGCGCTGGCACTCACAATTGTACATGGACCGCAGAAGGAACTACAGTCAAAAAATCAATACAAACCTGATCGTTGTTAAATTCAATACTTGTCATGTTACCCTATCGCTTAAATATAATGCCGTCTAGATGATCTCGTGTTCATACATTTCGTGTGAATGTAAACGTTACCATGGTGAACAGACAGACAAATCGAGTGTGCAGCAGCGGGTGGCAGAAACGAAAGCAAATGACTGCATAGCTTTATAAAGTCTTCCTACATTTCATCAAATCCAAAGGTTTGATCCCAATGGTGACAACGGATTAGCGTTGTACACAACTGTTTTTTTTTTCATTATATATAAAGTTACGATATGTAACTCAAAACAACTTCCTTTTTGTGAAAAAATACGTATTTGTAACGATTGAAATAGTCAAGTACAAAGGTGTGTCATGACATGGTTAATATGTTTATATGGGCTACATGTATTAACTACTGTGGCTTATTATAAGTGCACCATCAAAAATATGTTGGGACTTATGCTGCACACTAGAAAATAAAGGTGTAATTGGGGTGTAAAAAATTGGTACAATAACAACACCCTATGAGGTGTAATAAAACTAGGTAAAATAGGTAAAACCCTATGTAATTTCGCACCCTATAGGGTTTAACTCATACATTTTGCATCCCATGGGATGTAATGTTACACCTGAGAGGTGCATGCTCTAATTCTGCACCCTTAAGGGTGTATAATTTCTAGGGTGTAGCTATTGCATGAATTTCTACACCCCAATTACACTCTTATTTCTTAGTGTGCATATTAGGCAATGTTTTGGCATAATGATTAAGAATGGCACTGTAAGTGTATAAGAACTGTCGAGGATTCAAATAAGACTTTGCATAAAAGATGACAGATTAACGAAGAGTAGATAACCTACCATTATGGTCATCTTATTCGCAGTATGTTTTTATAACCGTATTATTCTGTAACAAATCCATTCGAAAATTTTACACCTGACTGTTTCATTATCTGACATTTTATCCCAAAGACTTTATCTCCGACAATTTCAGATCTGACATGTTTACCACTTACATTTTTGTACGTCTGATTTTCACCTGGCACTTAAAATGAACATTTTGGTTCAAATAATGTCAATTTTCGTGACCTCACTGAACATGCTGAAGCAAAACCTGCAAATTTATTAACATCATACTTGTTGCAAATAAATGTGCATGTCATGTGTCTGTGTGTGTCTGTGGAGGGGGGGGGGGGGGTGTTAGCGCAAGATTCCTCCGCCCCGACTGCGATCAAACACAGCAATGTATGTAAAAGAGGAAATGAGTCCAAAAAAAAGATTAAATCACGTTTAGTACGATCCACGTCAAGGTCTAGTAACAAATCACTGACAGAGGCGTGGGAAACTATGCTATTGCGAAATATATATCGATTTTTTTCTGCCCTTTAAACGTTGATGATTCAGAATAAAACACCCCTGACGTGATTTTCAATTAATATCGATTAGCACATTGGTACCTACCTATATGAACAATTTGCTCATTGGCCAGAAAGCTATATTAATTTGCAATATAATGCATTTAACTACGTGTATAAGTTACACAATATAGAGTATACAAATCAATTACATTTTAGTTCATCTATCAAGCTGTGAGTCAAACCTTTTCCCTCGCTATTACATCTAAGTTGTAAAATAATGCAAATATGCCTCTTTCGTATGACACGGTCAAGCACGGTAGCTTGCGTTATAGGTGAATTTTGTACCACTTACATTTTGTCCTTGATATTGGAGCCTAAAAATGGAACACTTTCTCGTCCCACAACATCAATAATCAATCATTTGCAATCATTTCGATGTAATATACGATTTTGACAAAATAATATACAATGTTTACCCACAATAATTATTTTACGAAATCATCACACTTATCATCACACCGCCTTTGTACACTGCCCGATTAAGGACATTTTACAGGGTTCATAAGGTTTATAAGGTTCGTTTTATTATGTAGTTATGTGGATTTCATCGCTGGTGCTGCAGTGGAATTGTAACATTAAAACGTGTTCTTGAAAAATAAATGACAATTAGCGAATCGAATGTGCCTGCGTATCAAATAAATGCAACTAGAAGAGCTAAATATCCATCAATTCCGTACAATAATTATTCTTTATCACGTATACAGATGCTACCCTTTATTTGCCTCAGTCGCAAAAACACAGATATAATACAAAAACGGATGCTGACACACACACACAAACGAAGGTGAAAGTTTGGTCAATATTTGTTGTCTGGATATGCAGGTGATTTGTCACTGTAAGCTCCAACAAAGAATGGATTACAGAAACTAAAAGATGCTTTTGTATTAGTATGCCAATGAACATGATATTTTATCTAATGGAAGTAAGTGTCAGTTTTGTTCATATTTATAGGAAGCGGTTATTCACCTAAAGTTTGCAAGCGAGTGTAATTAGAACTTTAGTTAAAAATTCAGAAAATTTTATTATTTTGAAGGATTGTCTAAGTACCAATTGCCCTATATTTTAACGTCACAAACGACGTTACATTCTTAATATTCAAAATTTCGGGAGAACAGTAAAAGGATTCTCACTTTCGGGCCCGTTGTGCTTATCACCTTCCCCCGAAATAACGTAAATATCTCTAACAATATTTTATTTTGTTAAGGTTATGTCGGGAGACAGAAGAACGATGACAATGTCAAAATTGTCATGAACTCTTGAAGTGATTTGTTCACCAATTTGCACAGATCAAGAAATGCACTGGGGACAATGAGTTGGGATATTCTAATCCGCACTAGTAGTATTATTCAATACAATACAATACAATACATTCAATTTAAGTCAATACCTTTCTGGTGTGTCCACTGAGTCAGTTACACATTCTATACATTGAAAAGGTGTGCCTATGATGTGAAAACTAGAAATTGGATAAGAAACCAGAACTAAACCTAAACTTCATGTTTAAAATGTGGAAAATAAAGAGGCAGGGAATCACTCTATGACGAGATGCAGCTCCATGAACCACTCAATATAACACAAAGAATAAATGAAGAGTTTCATCGCAAAACGGGTTATGATCACTTTAATAACTATGGGGAAAATGTATTTATTTGCTAGAGTTCGTACACGTGCTTATAGAAAAAAGTACAACCCGAGATATTCTGTACTTGGTTGTGGAATTCGGCTTCAAATTGTATATTATGTGGGTAGGCGGTAAGTGTGTTGATGTTAATAACTTTCTGTGGTGAAATTAGAGTTAACTCGTTTTGCGATCAAACTCTTCAAATCATATCAATCATTAGTTTATTCTTGTATACCAATCAGGGAAAGGAATAAAGCGCATGATGGTGGTGCAGGGCTCATTTCAGATACGCCATTAGTCTTTGTTATAATTTTAGCAGTTTTCAAAATTTTGACATATCTGGCTGCATTTCATGTTGACATCGAAATTACTTCAGTAAGTGAAGGAACTTTGCTTTGGAGCTGGAGATGATTTTTTTTGGTAGGCATTCAAGGCTCCAATACAAACAGTGCAGCAGCGCTGGCACTCACAATTGTACATGGACCACAGAAGGGACTAAAGTCAACAAATCAATACAAACCTGATCGTTGTTAAATTCAATACTTGTCATGTTACCCTATCGCTTAAATATAATATCGTCTAGATGATCTCGTGTTCATACATTTCGTGTGAATGTAAACGTTACCATGGTGAACAGACAAACAAATCCAGTGTGCAGCGGATGAGCGACAGATATTGAAAACTGACTTTCATGGCTGACTGATTCGTTGGTGCTTTCATATTTCGTTTAACGAGACCAAATGCAATCCCAAAAGCAATATAATAATATGTATAACAAAGGGTATAATAGCATTGTTCACTGTCACGACTGTGTCTAAACGCCTAAAAGGGTTGTTGTCCTTTGAATGCACTGCTACTTGCATGTATCCACAGTGCAGGAACTGTCTGGGCCTACAGTTTCACGTATTAGGCAAAGGGAATTACCAAAGAGGAAATCAACGGTATGTTGAATAATCGATAATGCGTGAAGTATTCTGATTAATCCATTTTTCGAGTCTCTATATCAAATTCAGCAAGCAGGGTCAGTTTTAGGAATAACTGGATAGTGCATCATTACCTTTATCATTATCATTATCATTATCATCATCATCGCCATCATCATCATTATCACCACCAACACCACCACAACAATCTTCTTTAAAGTGATAGGCTAACATTGTGGAGCTTTGATTTAAAAAAATTGTCAAATTTTGATATCTGAACTACATAGTAGTGTTCATATGGACAAATAAACACCCTAGAATAAAAAAAAAGTTTGGAAAGTTACACTGCCAATGGCAAGTTATGCATGAATAAACAATTAAAACTCGGGGCGAGTTTAAATAGCGTAGGTGTACACACAGTAAGTCTATGGAAGAAAATGGGCAGGTGAATCCGATCAACTTATGATTTTCACTTTTTTAAAGCACTAAATAATCATTTTGAAATACAATTTTTCAAGGCGTCATTTTTAGACCTTATCAAAGACAATGGTAGCATGGGGAATCATGTAGCTCAGATTTTTTTTAACTGTGGTAAATGTTAGCCAATACCTTTAATGTATTTTTTCGATAATAATCAGCAGTCTGGTATTTTTTCACGAATTGTATTATATGGATTTGTGTGTATATATTTGTGTGTGTGTCTTTGTTTGTTTGAGTGTGTTTGTGTGTATTGGGAAGGTATGAACTAGTTTTGTAGTACAAGATTTTACAACTACAGGTGTTTACTCAAATGATGAATGGGAAGTAACTTTAAAAGCATCGTTTAACAATATTTACAGTCTAAATACTCCAAGATACATAATCATTGATGTTCTATTGTCAGATGAGGTCTAGCAATGGCATCCAGAAAATATTGCACTTCAAAATATCCACCGAATGCTTTAGAAGGAAAAGATCTATAAGTGACCAGATTAATTGAAGTGTTGTCTCTACAGATGATTCCTGTTTATATTCGTTTATATCGTGCTGGTGGCAGCACAGGCTGTATACTTCTCCACTGAAAAAAAAAAACAATCGTATAGCTCAGAAGTTTGGCTTTTTTGTTTAATTTAAACATGTCTTTAAACAATAAGAAAAGACAGCTTTGGCTGATTGGAACGTGTACTGCAATAAACAAAATTAAAACTTGTGAACCAATTACTGCATGATGAAACGTATCTTTGGAAAAAAAAACATTGGGGGAAACATAGAAATACCAATGCTTGAGTTTATGTTGAAGAATTAAAATGAGTGTGGTGGTCTTCATATTCCAGTAATTCCATAGTAAAGAAAAAATAGGTAAAGTTATGGTTGCCCACCCTCTAATAACAATACCCAGAGACATGACATATTAACTTCGATAATGTAGTCCGTTACATGGTATCATATTGCATGTTATTTTTTCTTACAGTCCCTAACATCGCTGTCCTGGCAAAGTTAAATTAAAAGAAAAGTAGTGAGAGTGACTGAAATACTTAAATTCAGTGAAATGATTGTGACTTAGGTAAATTATAATCATGGTGTCATGATGATGATGATGATGATGATGATGATGATGATGATGATGATGATGATGATGGTGATGATGATGATGATGATGATGATGATGATGTTCATGATGATGTAATGATGATGATGATTTCGTTGATGCTAATAATAATGATGATGATGTTGATGATGATGATGTTGATGATGGTGATGATGTTTGTACTTACTATTCCTATTCTTCTTTCGTCTTCTTGTTCTTCTTCTTCTTCTTTGTCTAATTAGTAATATTATCACATTTATCATTTTATTATAAGAATAACTTTAACAGTGTCCCTTTTAGTATAATATATTTCGAATTGATTGTGTCGTCAAAACATTAGTTTACAAATGTACATTCACTGTCTCTGAAACGATAGGGAAAGTCAAAAATCAAACACAAGTGATCTTTAGTAATTCCGTTTACCTATCTGTTAAAGGTATTGGCTAACATTTACCACAGTTAAAAAAATCTGAGCCACATGATCCCCCATGCTACCATTGTCTTTGATAAGGTCTAAAAATGACGCCCTGAAAAAATTGTATTTCAAAATGATTATTTAGTGCTTTAAAAAAGTGAAAATCGTAAGTTGATCAGATTCACCTGCCCATTTTCTCCCGTAGACTTACTGTGTGTACACCTACGCTATTTAAACTCGCCCCGAGTTTTAATTGTTTATTCATGCATAACTTGCCATTGGCAGTGTAACTTTCCAAACTTTTGTATTCTAGGGTGTTTATTTGTCCATTTGAACACTACTATGTAGGTCCGATATCAAAGTTTGACAATTTTGTAAATTGAAGCTCCACAATGTTAGCCTATCACTTTAAATGTTATACTGATCCTTTATTTCATTATTATTATTTTTATTAGACAAGCAGACCAACATAAATCTTATCGTGGTTAATGGGAGGCTAGCACCTACTACCTGAATGACCACAATGGAGAGACCTGAACGAGAGAAAGCATTGGTTTCGTCCAGGTTCATTATCGGGCTACTATTGGCAATTACTTTGGGCACAACAACAGGTAATACAACTTTAACATGAGTCATACATAATGTAAAGAGCTTAGTTCTAAAAAGCAGTCAATGCGTTGTTCATGAAATGTGGGTTAATGGCGGTAAATGAGCCAGCTTTGTATTTAAGTATTAAATTCAGAACCAAATTATACACGCAAACTCAGCCAGAGATAATGCAATTTTTTTCATAAGTCACCAAAAAGCACTGTAATCTTTTTAAAGAAGTAATTTGCTCAAATAAATGCAATAAAATGTATATATGGTTTTCACACACACACACACGCACGCGGACGCACACACACACACACACACACACACATACACACACAAACACAGATACACATACACATACACATTATATTGTAACAGAAATGATTATTGATATGTATGTTCTCCCGCAAACGTACGGTCGTGGTCAAAACGGCGGGTAATCGTGGGAAAACTGCTAGATTTTAGAAATATGCCTCAGTCTTGTTTTTTTTTGTTGACTACTTCAACATAATGCAAACCTACATTGCAATTATTCCACCCTCCCTCCGATATTCCATACTTCGTGAAAAATGAAAACCTTTCAAACAATTATGACGAAAGAAGTAAGTTAGAAGGAGTGGTATGGTAAAGAGTCGGTTTATCAATTTGGTCAAGTAGGTAACAATTAGTATGTTTCCTACTTGACCAAATTGATAAACCGGCTGTTTACCATAGCACTCCTTCTAAACAAAGACTCCCGAAATGCAAAACCAGCAAAAGGCGGAATACACGGGGCAACCGACTATCTAACAATCCTTTCCACTATTTAAATGTTGCAGAAATGGTTATACAGTGTGAGTCAAAAAAAGTTAACCGTTAGAAAATTGCTAATAATTTTCAAAATCAGATATGGAGGATAGGTTATCATATATGTTTGGAAAGAGTGATTTATTCCTAATCATTCGGTATTATTTTCGTGTATTCTTTGTTCATGTATGGATGAACATGAGGCATTGTTTGCGAGGGTGCAAAAATCGATTTGCGCCAAAGTACAGGTATTACGAAAGAAGGAATTGAATGTAACAAATGAAAGGCATTGCATCAGCTTTGTTTAGAAGCAAAGTCACACACACACACCACACACACACACACACACACACACACACACACACACACACACACACACACACACACACACACACAAAGAAACGACCACATACATAAACATACATACACACGTACAAACATTACATACGTGCGCGCACACACACTATCTCACATATCACATTTAAATGAGAAAATTAATTGAATGTATGAGATCAATTTATATTTTTTCAGAAGTCAAACACACACGCTCGCACACAATGACCCAAACATACACACACAAACACACACACACACAAACACACAAACAAACAAACAAACACACATATGCAGACTAACCAAGGTCTTTGAGACAAACAATTCATTGTGACGTTATGCACCAAACTTTCATAATGGCATTATGATTGAATTTATAAATTCCATTTTGATAATAAATGAAACATTTGTGATACACCGGTAAAGTTTATTCCGAACCGTGTTATGTGACTGTGATTGTCTGTTTGTGCCCGCGTGTGTGTCTTTATGTGCGTATGTGGGTGTGTTTCTTATGCGCCTGTGTGTTTTGTGCGTGTTTGTATGACTTTGCTTCTTAAAAACAAATGTATGCAACGCATCTCATATGAAACGTTTAATTCGTTCTCACTTTAAATGTGCAATGTGAGTGTGCATGTTCGTATGTGTGTGTGTGTGTGTGTGTGTGTGTGTGTGCGTGCGTGTGTGTGTGTGTTTGACTTCTGAATAAAATGCAATGGGATCTCATACATTCAATTCATTCTCTCGTTTTAAATTTGATATGTGAGAGAGTGTATGTGCGCGTATATGTTTGCATGTATGTATGTTTGTATGTATGTGTATGTATGTGTATGTATGTGCGTGTCTGTCTCTGTGTGTGTACATGTCTGCGTTCGTGTGTGCGCGTGTGTGTGACTTTGTTGTTGAACAAAGCATATGCAATGCCTTCCATTTGGTACATTCAGTTCATTCTTTCATAATACCTGTACTTTGGCGCAAATAGATTTTTGCACCCTCGCAAACAATGCTTCATGTTCATCCAAGCGTGAATACACAGTACACAAAATTGACACCAAATGATTCAGGATATATCATTCTTTTCAAACATATCGTCGGCGTTCATCCGAACCGTCGTATCGCTATACGACAGTTTGATTGACCGCGCCTCCGGCAGCGAACGCGTTCAAACCAAACTGTCGTATCCATCGTCATGCTACAGTACATACGACGTTCGGTTTGAACGCGTTCGCTCCCGGAGGCGCGGTCAATCAAACTGTCGTATAGCGATACGACGGTTCGGATGAACGCCGACGATATATGATAACCTATCATTCATTTCTGATTTTAAAAAATCATTAGCAATTTTCTAACGGTTAACTTTTTTCTGACTCACATTGTAGTTCGATGTCACATTGTTGGCGTAATTTTACAAACATGGGTATATTTCCTTTCCCCCGACAATACAGACTCTGCTGCTCCTATGATACAATGTCCTGATAGTATTTACACGGAAACTACATCGGGTAAAAGCGGCACGGTAGTCACATTTAGTGTTGATACAACGGATGACATTGGTAATGGTACAAATGTTTCCTGTGTACCTGAAAACGGTAGTTACTTTCAGTTTGGTGTGACTACAGTCACGTGCACTGCTCAGAATGAGGATGGTTCAACCTCCTGCACATTTGATGTGAATGTCACGGGTAAGTATAGTGATTCTACAACTTCAGTCTGCCCCGAAGCTATATGCCCCTAAAAAAATATAAAAAAGAAAGAACATCTATGATATACCATTAGATTACCTGTTGGAAGTACCATTGAAAATGCCATTCACATTATACTATTGGGTACCATTCATCTACCATTAAAATATACCATTCGACCTTATTAATAATTTTAGGCAAATGGTAAACCTAATTTTCATTTAAATGGTACATGAATTGTGCATGAATGGCACTAACACTTGGCTACCATTTGACGACCTAATTTGCGTAAAGATGTATAATATCATTTGCACCAATGATATTTGAATATTAATTATGCAATGTTTGCACCATCTACCGTTGGTTTACCATTGAGTCAGCATTCACTATCCACCATTAGTCTACCACACACCATCTGCCATTGGTCTAACATAGACATATCATTCACAGTCTAACATTGGCCTATCATTCAGATATCATTCACCTTGATCCTTAGTTTTCCATTGATATTCCATTGACATACCATTTATCGTTTACCATCGACATGCCATTTGGCGCCACCATTGGCGAACCATTATTCACCCATTAAGAGACCATTTACCAATCAGTCTGCCATATGTTTACCACTTACCATTCAGCATATACCATTTAAACACCCCTGAAAGGTCATTAACTCGTCAATATGCCATCACTTACCACACAATAAATACCAGTTAACCTTCAGCATATACCATATAAACACAATCGAGAGACAATTTACCAGTCAATTAACCTATGTACCATTTTCATACACATCAACCCCAGTTACAATTTAGCATATACCATTCTCACACCATTGAGAGGCCACTAATCAGTCAGCCACATAGATACCATTTGCCAGACAAACGAACACCACTTACCATTCAGCACCATTCATGCATCACTAACAGACCGGTTACCAGTTAATCTACCATTCAGATACCATTTACAGTACGCAAGAACACTTACCATTCAGTGCACACCATTGACACACCCTTGATATACCGTTTACGGTAGATTCTACCAATCACCACCATACGAATACCATTTAGGTACCACTGAAGATTTGTGTATGTGTGGACTCAAACATAATTATTTGCATAATATTTTTACACGCACACATGTTTACTATTTCAAATACATTTTTATAGATCAAAATAGTAGAGATAGATCGGTAGATAGATAGATCAATGGATGGAGAGTTATCTGTTATTTTGAATTCAACGGGGTCTTAAAATGTTATCTGGCTGTCCCTCAAAGAATGCCTGCCAATGTCCTCAAAAGATTAATAAAATATTTTACCCGCGGTAGTCAAATTTCTAGTAGGATTTTTGAGGAGACATATTTAAACAGGAAAATGTTTAGGAAACGATTTTAAACATGCCAAATATTGTTTTTTTATTTTTTTTATTTTTAATTTTTTTTTTTTTTGGGGGGGGGGGGGTCTTTTTGTGGTTATAGTTGGGAACTTTTAATTTATTTGTAGTAATGAAGTTGATGGTTGAGCAAAAACTAACGACCCGGATTGTTCACGATTCTTTGATCTCTGCTGCTACGTACCAACATTTATTTTCTGTTTAGTGCAGTTAAAAACAGACACGACTTACGACACAATATATCTGTCTTTTATCGACTCATAGAGCTTGTATAAAATACATGGTAACCATTTTTTTGTGGGAGGGTGGGGTGGGGAACGACGTGCATTTCACTTTTAACTTCGATATGGAAAGAAAAAAATACTTGATGAAGTGATTTTTTTAAGATTATTATTTTTTATACAGATTTGGAGTTGAATAGGGATGAGTGCGGGTATAAAGACAGAAACTGCACTCACAGGTATCTTGTTATGGTACAAGATCAGAGAGATATCTGGACATGAGCGATTTTTGTAAGATTTGATAGTCTTGTAAACATGAATACAGTTTTTCTTAACCCCCCCCCCCCGTATATTGGTTTTACAGCTTCAACCTACGATGTTCGACTCGTCAATGGCAGTGGTCCCCATGAAGGTCGTGTTGAAGTCTTCTATAATGGCGTCTGGGGAACCATCTCCGCCTCGTATTGGAGATACAGTTCGAAGGCAGCTGACGTGGTGTGTCAAACGCTTGGATACACCAGAGCCCTTGCTCTCATCAGCGACAATTCCTTTGGTGTCGGTGATGGACCCATCCATATATCAGAAATCAACTGTTATGAATATCACCAGAATTTGAGCATGTGTTCCATCTACACGTATTACACGTATAGTTCATATGTTGCTGCGGTCATTTGTAATACTAGTAAGTATTTTGAATGTTATAGAACATAATCACGAGTATGACATAGTGAGGTATTTAACTAACATGAATAAGGTGCACAGGGTGAGGACAGGTGGCTACCCCCCCCCCGCCAAATTAGCTAGCAAGAAAGAAAATGAAAGAAAGAAGAAGAAGAAACGAAAGAACGAAACCGGGACTAACCGACCTACAGACGATACAATATCTGGGTAGAGTGGGGTGGTGGAGGGCGTGTGGAATGGTCTCGCTGCAGTTGTTACCGGACGGTCCATGTAAATTCTTCCATGTCGTGACTACCCATGTACAAGTTCTCATATCTGTTTGCACACAGCACCAAGCAGATCAGCATAAAGTTGTAATCTGTGTAACAACAATTTTGGTATGGACGATTCCTCTGACCTAGGAATGTAAGTAACAGTTGTGCAAAAATACCTGCAGAGTTGGAATCCTTGATATTCGGGGGAATTTAAAAAGAAGATTCAAAACTTGTGAAATGTCGTGATGGAATTGAACAATAATTAGTCTGTTTATAATTTTAAAGAATGTATGGCTAAATCACCGCAATGCCGTGTTGGGGGGGGGGCGGGCAGGGCGATCGCTTTCCCAATATGAAAACATATCGATTGCCCCACCCTCCCCCCCCCCCCCAATAATTTTGACAACTTAAAAATTCATCAATTGGAAGCTACTAATAAAACATTAAAATGGCTAAATCTGTATTAGCAACATACAAAATTAGTCAATTTTTCGGCGCACTTTCGCGCGCAAATATACTGTATTACAATCTGGCGCGCAGAGCGCTACAAAAATTTTGGAGATTTTCACTTTGCCCCCCCCCCCCCACTCCGAAACATGGATCGATGTCCCTTATAATTTAGTATTACCATGTGCATCGACCAAGAAGAGAGGTTGCTTGGAAAGAACACCACTGTGTTTGTTATGAACGTAAGAGAAAGAACGAAAGACAATATTTGAACGATTGTTTTCTAACATTTCATGATGTGTTTCTTTGATATTTCTACTTTAGTTTAAATTACGAGCTTGGAATTCCCTTTTATTTCACCATCCACAGAACATCACACGCAAAGATTTGTGCATTTTAGGCTAAAACAGAAACATGTTTCATTTTATAACAGATGAGTCCCTTAGCAGCCGTCTCGTGAATGGCAGCTCACTCCAGGAAGGACGCGTAGAAATTCTCGTGAATAACCAGTGGGTGACGATTTCTGGAAATGAGTGGTCTAACGAGGAAGCAGATACGGTTTGCCGGTCACTTGGATACGATAGATCATTTATCATATACCGTGATAACTCCTTCGGCGAGGGAAACAGTCTATATCATTTTGATCGCATCGACTGCCCATATGAAGCCAGCATTATCAGTGCATGTCGTTTATTTAAATATCAGTACTTTTATTCAAGGCAAGGATATGCCGGGGTGTTTTGTGATTCAAGTAAGTATACTTTTTAATACATGTATGTAATTTCTCCCCCACCCCTAATTTCTCTCCTTCTCTCTCTCTCTCTCTCTCTGCCCTCTCTCGTTTTGTTATCTTCCTTTTATGACATAAGGTTGCAATCAACTTGTAAAATCCGGCAATCATAGACGCATACACAACGCCGTTGGAGATGATTTGATTTCAATGTGACACATACTTCACATAGGTCTCTGTTCCTCGGTCCGTACGAGCGACGTCGTGACCCACCCAGAGTAATTGAAGTCTGTTGATGTATTATTGATCAAAAATATATTTAACAACATGTTTTATAACTCGGCAATGACATAAACCCACCATTATTTTAAAAAAGTTGAAAAACCGTCTGTAATTTTCATCAGGAAAGTACCCTATGACAGTACCCTATCTATAAACGAATCGGTTTATATCACACACAGCAGCCAATAAGGTGGCTTGTTTCAACACTGCGACTGGAGTCAACGTGACGACAGCTATTTCGTCGGACGTAAATTCCAATATCGCATCTACCGATGAGTCTGAAGGACTAAATTCAGGATTCTAATGAATGCATGTTATCACGAAACGTAGTAGAGTTGGGGAAAGCCACTCAAAAAGTGTGGAATTTGTTGAAAAAAATGAAATACGCTCGAGAGTAGGTTGAATGTATGCATGGGACTGTGTATGCAACACAGGACAACAAAGGCAGAACAACCGGCTGAACAAAGTCAACAATAGAAGAGCTTGCAACCAAAAGGCGCTAAATCAATTTCGACTGATTTCGAGAAAATCAATGATTTTAATTACACATACTTCTATCCATTTAATCATCAAGTCTGTACTACAAACGAAAGAGCTATTACTATAGGTTATAAAAATGTATGTTAGAAAAATCCTGCATACAGCATGTATTTTATATATATTTTTTAATATCAATTTTTTTTTGATTTAGCGCCTTTTTGGCAGAAATGGTGGATTTAGCGCCTTTTGGCAGAAATCCATTTGAGGTTCCTTTTGAGTTGGTCAATGGCATTTGTGTAAAATAATGTAATTTGCAAGAATGTGTTAGAGAAATGTTTACTGAAAACAATAAAAGCTCAGTGACATGATTAGGAGTAAAAAAAAAATGCCTTTAGAACCAAACTGGTTAAAAGAAAAAACAAATGTATACCAGCTGGAGTGAATCTCCTGGCTGGAAGAATGTCTTGAGTTTCTTTACTTAAGGAGAATCAAGCATGAACAGGTCAGCAGTTTAATTTTATCGGGGCACGATACATTTAATTCTCATATAGCTGAAAGGATTTATCTTGAATTTGTTTACTTAGCCAAATCAAGCATGAGCATACTAGCATTTTGTTTCTTTCGAGCCCCAATATAAATAAATCCCATAGAAGGCTGCACTACAAATTTGTCTGTTACAAGGCATACTGATAGCATTATTTTTAAAATGAGTCAAAAACTTTTGCAACGTTACCAAAAAAATTTCACAGTAGAATCCTGCATAGTTTATTTGATTCTAGCGAAATAGTTTTTTTATCCCAAGTTTGAGGACTATCCCAATAAATTGTATTTCCTTAAACTCATTTTTAAAAGCTATTTGCATCCATTCTCCACATACAA
>JZLH01S0333220.1:9205-31204 GCA_001188425.1 Eucidaris tribuloides | reverse complement strand
ACGAAGAAGAAGAAGAAGGAGCAGGAGGAGGGGGAGGAGGAAGAAGAAGAAGAAATGAAGGAGAAGAAAGAGGTAGCTCAAAATATTCACGTCACATTTCTTCTACAGGTGCGTCTTTAGACATCCGTCTTGTCAACGGAAGTGGACCCCATGAGGGAAGGGTGGAAGTGTTCTCTCGTGGGGAATGGGGCACGGTGTGTGGAAACTACTACTGGGACTTTACGGAGGCCAATGTTATCTGTCGATCGCTTGATTACGAACGCGCCCTTTTCTTGTATAGCGATGACACGTTTGGTGAAGGTACAGGGCCCATTCATTTTGATAGGATGGAATGTTCTTCGTCTGATACTGACATCAGTTCCTGTCGCTTCTATAAGTATCGGGAGGGCTACTGTTCTTCTACATATGGATATGCTGGAGTACTATGCGCCACAAGTTAGTCAGATTCAACTTTCATTTTGTTTGTTTTCTTTTGCGATTTTGTGCTCCCTAAAAGTGGCGCATGGGACTTCCGCTCCCCTTGCCGCAACCCCTGATTGCCACTGAATATTTTTGCTTTGCACCACGCAAATTAGATGTATTCTACTATTTTCATTTACGTGTATAATAACATGATTAACGTAAAACTTCATTTCCCACAAAGCCGTGGGGATTTTCATAAAAACAAAAGCAATTATAATCTACATCTAATCTCAGCGATGTTTATACCTTAAACAAAGATATTGCAGTCATGGGTTTAAGGATTGTTCGTCCGCTTGTCCGTCCACTTATTCGTGCATTTGGCCGTCCCGCCATCATGGCAATTATCTCCTCGTTACCACGATAACTGACGGACCAGCTGATTGAATTTCATTCAATGGTCGGTTCAGTATAGGGTTGGCAATTTCCCGGGAAATACCTGTATTTCCCACCGAGGGAAATACTGGGAAATACCTGGGAAATACTGGGAAATACTGGGAAATACGTGGATAATACGTAGCAGTGTACTATTGAAGTTGTACAAGGTCAGCCTAGAAGGTCATAAATGCCCTTAATTTGGCCTTTTCTTACACAAATCCACCATGAACTGATAAATTTCAGATGAAAATACATGTTAGAAAGTTTCATTTTATTTGACATACTCCACATTTATTAACTGTACAGTACTACACTGAGTCAGCTTTCTGTGTGGTGAGTCCCTTAACTTGCTGTAGGGACAAAATCAACAACTGTCTATATTGTTAGTGTTCTGGATTTATGGAGCAATTCAGCTACACTGTATTTTTGCAGACTGAAATGATTAAAAAAAGTTTATAGAATAAAAGCAGGTAATTTTTAAAACTTTCTACTTCTAGTATTGGTTTAGCCATGAAGAAAGTTTGTCCAACCAATCAGATTGACTACCTAGTGTCCCACCATTAGTAAAGTTAGTTTTTTGGTGTATTTTGTGTTGATCACACTTAATGTACAATAATCTCTACATTTCCTTGTTATTAAACTTCAAGAAATACTTTTTTTATATAGAATTTCCCAGTATTTCCCGGTATTTCCAGTTTTTGTCAAAAACAGCAAGGCGGTATTTACCACCCGGTTTTTTCCGCTCGGTATTTACCGGCCAACCCTGGTTCAGTATTTACAGTGTTGCAGAAATTTGGTGACCAAATTTTAAAAAGTCAAAAGTCACATAGCCTTATATACTCTATTTCAGATTTTTTTTTTGTTTTTTATACTGGGAGAAGTATAGACAGTAAAACTTTAATCAAGGATTAGTTTTTGATGAAAAATCAAAACACAGCCTTAAAACACTACATACCTATACTTTAAACAAAGTGCCACATTTGCTACGGAAAAATCTAATAATGTGATTTCGGGATGTGGAAGCAACAATGGTAACACTTATGTGTACGTTAAAAGAAGGCACGTATAGACATTTACTGGCGATAAATACCTTTTACTGGTCACCGCTGAATATGACTTGTATTCATTCAATAGAAGATATCAAGTAAATTTTCCTTTGAGATATATATACGAAGTTGATAAAGGCCATAATTAATCTTGTAGGGAACGAAAGATATTCTTAACATCGTTAGCATGTGTAATAACATGATAATTGTTATCTAACCTGGTAATTGAATAATCATTTATCCGCCATCTGACTGATTTTATGTGTTTTGTTTGTTTGTTTGTTTATTTGTTTGTTGTTTGGTTCTTTCTGAAATTTGATCTGAACAGATGATACATTTAATTTTCGCCTCGTCGATGGTAGCGGACCTCATGAAGGCCGAGTAGAAGTCATCTTAAATGGAAGATGGGGCAGGATTTGTGGAGATTCTTGGGACTTTCCCGAAGCGGATGCCGTCTGTCGTACTCTTGGCTACAACTCATCGTTCGCGATATTTCAAGATGGAAGTTACGGAAATGGAAGTGGACCAATTCACTTTCAGCGGATTAATTGCCCATCGGGTTCAAGCAACATTAATTTATGCCAATTTTACCCACGGAACTATTGCAACAATGATAACGCGGATGCCGCTGTAAGCTGTCGCACGAGTAAGTATATTGCCTGCCATGGTGTATGACAACCTACATTGTTTTAGAGAGTTTTTTCTTCCAAATTTATTTCGATTAAGCTTTTGTTAGAATCATCTGGACATGAAGGGGAATTAAAGTTTTTCAAAATGAGAATATGGTTCACAGAGCTCAATGGGAAGTTGAGAAAGAGGCAAATTGAGTCAATTTACATCAAAATGTAAATGTCCAAATATCTTCTATATGGGACGTACTTACAGAGTGGGGAAACATTAAAATATAGACTTACTTCTTGTGTCCAATATTCGCCCCTAACAAGAGTTATTATTGTATTGTAGGAAATCACCGAAAGTAACGATATGTTTTCAATTCTAAATCAGAGAAAACAATGTAATCAATCATTCTTAGGGGAGGGGAATTTATTGTAAATGGAGGTCCCGATTCCTTCCCTTGCAAATTAGAATGTACCGTCTTTCAACCTTTCAACAAAAATTAAAGGCAAGGGTTTACTAGGGCGAGTGCCTCCAAGTCCAAGAAAACACCTTGACAGCTTATAGTCCTAACGCTTACTGCTATGCTGGTTTCTCAAATATATTTGTAAGGATATCACAGAAATAATCATTTATAAGCTTATGATGCCCCCACGCTCGCTCAAGTCTACAATTTTCCTTTTTTTCAAATATTGTCATGCATTTTTTTCCAAATATTAGTTATATTTCGACTTTATTTTCAGTGTTCTAGAGACATGACATTTGAAAATAGAAAATTGATTAAACACACTCTGTGCAGACTGTGGACTAATTCTGATAGATACAAATCTTTAGTTGAAAATATGAATGGACGTTTGATTGAAGCGAGGATAAGATCGTAACCTCAGACCCTCTCATACTCCAACGCTTATATACGTCACTTTTCTTAGTGGCTAAGCAGTTTGACTTCAACAGCAATAGCGATTTTCGCCCAAATGACCAAACAAACAAAAAATATAAAATTTGCACGGTAATAACACCATTTTGAGTCTTGAAAGCATTTTATGCAAATAAAATATGTGATAAAAATTAGCTTACTACGGTGGTGTTTTTAAGATACAAACCATATATTATGTCATTTTTTTAGCATAACTATTAATCTGTCAGGATATGTTTAACAATAATGTAACTTAAAGAAATGTTTGGAACCAAATTTCAAAGGGTAATTATTTAAAAAAGTATAATGGAAGACACAATTAATTATGAAGAAACAGAGAAGCAAAGAATTTTAATTGTCTAAAGAATGGTTTCTGTCGGGAATCAGGTGCCATTCACTTCGTGAGAGCGACAATTATACTTCGAACGACTTAAAACTGAAGTATCCGTATTTTTGGTAATTTTAATTATGTATTAATTATTATTTATTTTTTTTTTTTTTTTTTTTTTTGGGGGGGGGGGGGGGGTAAGAAGACCCAAAGTCCAAACTAGTGAAACCATTAAAAGTTATGGTACGCCTATGCAGAGAGAGCGCTATATGTCGTGGGTCTATGCAAAGGCAGCTAATATAATGCATAATAAATGCAATTGATGGTCTTTGTATAACCACACAAAGGTATCCGAAGCTGAGTGGTATAACGTACTTTTCTTTTAACAGATGCCACAACTGGTCCTGTTAATTTTCGTCTTGTCAACGGCAGTGTACCTAACGAGGGCAGAGTGGAAGTGTTCTTTCGCGGTGAATGGGGCACGATTTGTGGAAAATATTACTGGGGGATCACAGAGGCTCAAGCCGTTTGTCGGACACTTGGGTACGAACGAGCCTTTTTCTATTATCGCGATGACACGTTTGGTGAGAGTCCAGGTCCAATTCATTTCGATCGAGTCGACTGTTCGCCGTCAGATGATAACATCCATTCCTGTCGCTTCTATAAGTATCGACGTGGCTACTGTTATTCTGGAGATGGAGATGCTGGCGTGCACTGTGCTTCAAGTGAGTGGAAATGTCTGTCGAAGCTATAGATGCATCGTTCATGAATGCATATTTCGCAGCCTTGCTGAACACCCACGGGCTTGTATGGTGTTAATTTGACAAAACTACTTTATCAGTATTCGACGCATGTAATCAGTCACTGTAGCATCTCCATTACCTGATTACAGTGTCAGAGAGAAATCCCTCTTTGGTATTAAATAATGAAAAAAAAATCACGAAAAAAAAAACTGAGTGAGTACTGAAAAAAACGACTCCAATTTTCGAATTCAGCGTTCAATTTCATGTAGCATTAGCTTATCAACCCCTTTCAACCAAGAATATGAATTAAAATTTCTCATTTCCAATGATTGTAACGTTAAATTTTAATTACCAAGACCGTTGACATACAGTATAGATAACAATATAATGATAACGAATTGTTTATTCAAGAATCTAAATGAAGAATGATATTAGTTTTGATTGGAAATGACATTTACGTTTCGTCTACAATTGACATCAAAGAACCAGAACCATGTACGGAGTAGCATGATATTTTTTGTAGATTTTTTTAAGGATAAAGTTAGAACTTAAGGTTCAGTTCTTCCCCAATTAATGAAGACTTGTCATTCCTGTATTTTCACCCACTATGAAAATATTACACTTTCATATTTTGTCGATAACAGCTGCACATTGACGATGTATTGACCCAATCCAAAAAAAAAATACAATTTGCTTTCATCAAAAGCATTAGGGCCTACGTCAAATCGTATTATGTCAAATCTGTTTTTTTTTTATAAAAAAAAACCAGAGCACCATAGATGTTTGCTTAGTGAAAAACAATTTCACATCGACGTGACTGAAATGGATTCTCATAAATATAACAAAATACAAATACAAAATAAAGTTTGCTCTCGTTTATCTTAATTGCGATGTATTCCTTGCTTGGACAGAATTTTGGATTGTATTTTTACACTCCCATCGAAAAGATTGCGAAATTTATTTCTGTTATTTTGAGAAAAAAAAACAGTGTGCCTTTTTTATTTTTTGAACAGATGATCCTATTCTATTCCGCCTCGTCAATGGTAGCGGACCAGCCGAGGGCCGGGTTGAAGTCTTTTTGAGTGGAAAGTGGGGAAGGATTTGCGGAGATTCTTGGAATTTCAACGAAGCGAATGCCGTCTGCCGTACTCTTGGCTACAGTTCAGCCTTTGCCATATTCCAAGATGGAAGTTACGGTGATGGCAGTGGACCAACTAACAGTATCAATTGCCCATGGAATGCAAACAACGTCAGTTCCTGTCAGGTGTCCCCACGTTCTTGCTATTCATATAACCATAGATACGGAGATGCTGCTGTAGCCTGTAACTCTAGTGAGTATAATTTAGACACCTATTTAAAATAATACTTGCTCTGACACTTGGAATAGACCAGGTGCGGATAAATTCTCCTTGTCACGATGGCTGTAGAAAAGGCCACCGGGTTTCACTTTAAACGCAATAACGTTATATAATGTTGTAGATGTAAAGACAATACACACTTTGCCTCCAATGCCCCCGAAGATCCAAGATAAATACCACACTTTTATCAGCTCATGCTTGGTTATGAGCTCTATTTAAGCGACGTATCATATTAAGTGTGTAGGTCCGGTCGAAGCCAAGGGTCAAAGTTCGCAAAAGTTGTTGCAATACATCAAAAAAGATGGCCGACCACATCATGGTTATTTGTGTATTAGTTGATAGTTTCATATCACATTATGAAATTTGTAGGTCAAATTCATATGCCAATTTTTGCAACTTATAGATTAAATGTAATGTTATGTTTGAGGCAGTCGGGTTCAAATTTGTTAACAAGCACGTAAAGATAGGGGCTGAGGCAAACAATTGATTTTGCAGTAAATCGGCAAAAAGAGAAGAAGCGAGGGAATTTGCAAATGTTTTCTTTAGAACATCTGGAATATGCATTTAATTTCATCTTTCTTTTTTTTATTGGAAGCATCTGTAGTCACTAAAGAATAAAACTAATATAACATTCAGTTATTAAAAGGAAAGATATTGTGTTACCATCAACCGACTATGTGTTAATGGGTCGTATGCATAAAAAGTAACAATAACCTTTTGCTTTGGTCTTTTGCTTGAATCCATACGCTTGAAAAGACAAAAGCAGAAGCGAAACTTTTTGCCCATTAGCAATTACTAAACGATATTTTTCCTGATGTTTACCCGGTATAACAAAACCGATATACAAACTGAATTGTAACCATAGCTATGCACTCAGTAAGTGGTCGGTGGAATCATTCCTCGCTCGGTCATGGAGAAGAAATATACATAAATTTGCATACATTAGTGAAGTGATCTTTTATAACTCCCACAACAGAAAATGCTTCCTCTCTCACGCGTGATATTCCAGTACATTATACGAAACCCATCTTTGTTCTCCCATAAACATAATTGACCGTATACATACGCACTTGCTAAAATTAATTCATGCCAAAGATGGATTTCAATCGATTACTTTTTTTCGTGTGCATTGTTCATATATATTTTTGTTTGCCATTATTGAGCAATTCCTTACAACAGTCATGAATATAGTTTGTAAGACATCCCATACCTCGTGTAATAGGGTAAATTTCTTCTGGCTTTGCGAAACGGAATAGTTTCAGATGTGATGCAGAAGCAACTTTTCCTTTATTTATTCTCTTCCTGCGCAGTTTTACGAGCATGAATATGTTTTAAACTAAATCGTCCTGATTAAGCAAGAGCGCTCAAGCTCGTATTGCAGAGCTTGAAAAAAAAAACCTAGCAATTGCCTGTAAGAACAAGCAAAATGTTTATTTTATACGTACGTTTTCAAGCGAGCAATTTCTAGTTTTGTATGCATATGGCCCAATGTTTCATGAAAAACCATTTACAGAAATATTATACAATCATTCCTTATGCCATTTTCCTCGGTTAACAGACGATACAGTCAAGATTCGCCTAGCCGATGGTAGCGGACCTCATGAAGGCCGGGTAGAAGTCTTCTTCCACAACGAGTGGGGAACGTTTTGTAGCAATGACTGGGACTTTACAGAAGCGACAATCATTTGCCGATGGCTCGGTTATGAAAGCGCTCTCGCGACATATCTCGATGGGCGGTTTGGTAACGGCACTGGTCGGATCAATGTTGACAGTTTAGATTGTCCCTGGGCGATAACAGACATCGCTTCATGCCGTTTTTACAAGTATCGTAAAGATAACTGTTACTCTGGATCTAGAGGTCCTGGTGTGACATGTTTTACAGGTTAGTGAAACCGACAGCGTCCTCAATTATGCAGTGTAGGCCGGTCAATGCATTCAGAATATTGTGTTTTATTTTTAACTAGAGTATGTGTAAATACGATTACAATTCGCAGATGATCTCCCCAAGTGTGAAATCATACACTTAATGACCGCAAATTCCATCACCTCTTTATGATATTAAGCCGTGCTATTTTCTGTCTATTTGTATCTATCTGATATCATTTCACATGTTACAATTGATAGCTTTCGAGTAAATTTAGCATGATGGTTTGGATTTAGGTTGCTTTAAAAAAAAAGTAATTCCTGAAGAATGTTGAATGATTGCAACAAATCAAGTATTATCACTTGAACGTTTGTTCCACAAATTTCTCTTTTTTAATCATGTGATTTTATGATATTCCATTTAGTCCAAAGGGAAAGCAATGCCATTTGCTACTATGGTATAGAAACATTTACCACTCTTTATCACTTTTTAACAATAAAATCTTACTTTTAGAACTTTCTATATCGTTTACCTAACTTGGGTCTCCTGGCAATTATTATTTATTGGGAAAACATTTCGTAGTTTAAAAGAATTTCCGATATTATAAATTATTTTATCAAACACCTCAATGATTTGTTTTTACCCTTAAAATGAAAATTCAGATATCACGTACACGTTTGTTGGATATTTAGTGAAATTTGCATTTTACAATTTGCTAAAATCTAATCCTTGCTCCCTATTTGTTGTTCTAACTTTTCTTCAAAGATGAAATGCGTTCGTTTCCATCGAAACTGGACTACTATCCATCACAGTATCCTCAAATTTCTTCCTTCTCTTCTGGCCTCTCCCGCAATTAGGTATTGCCACAAAGAATACACTCTCTCCACCGCGCAGTCATCCTCATGTCTTCCTTAACCACGTCCATGAAACCGCCTTCTTCTCGGCCTCCCTTCATTTATCCTGGTTGAAACATGTATATTTATCTTTCTCTCTATACTCAATATCATTCCTCTGGACAAGCCCGAATCACTACACTTCCCTAGCTTTCCCGCCGTGCCCCGAAACCTCACGACGTTTCCCGTCCATGTCACAAACTCTTTTCTAATGTGGCATCGTCTTGTCACTACCAAAAAATGGTAACATCTCCAACGCTGCCACATTAAACTGTTATTCCTGGGGGTGTTTCATAAAGCTGTTCGTAAGTTACGCATGACTATTTAAAAATGACTTGAGATATGGCAAGCTTAATGTGATTCTCAAACCATTCAAATCAAATGTGCTAATGTTCAAATATGCAAACATAGATTGACATTCTTACTCTCAACAACTATTTAACAAGCATTTTGACATTAATCATAATTTCTTGTAATAACATGAAATACTATTGACATTTTTCTTGGCACCTCATATTCCATTCGTTCGTAAAGTCATGCGTAACTTTACTAACAGCTTTATGAAACAGGTCCCTGTTTTCTTTTTTGCTCGAAGTACGTACGTATCAAAGCTGATCTAACCACTGTCCTATCTTTTCCTTTATTGTCGCATACAGCTCTGTCAAACATTGCTCCTGTCACATTCTTCCACCCATTCCAGTCTCCCGGAATTACCTTTTTCACTTACCTGTTACAGTCCCCATTACTTTGAAGTTATGACCCAAGTATTCAAAGTCCATCTTTGCTACCACTACACATTATAGTATAACAACACCTCCAGTTTCCATTTCGTTTACACACATGCATTCTCTATTTACTCGACTAAGTTTTATTCCCGTTTTCCTTCTCACCGAGCATATCACAAAGTCATTTGCTATCATCATGGTCCGTGGAGACTCCTGTCACATCCCATCTAACAGCTTGCCCATCACAATTGCAAAACGATAAAGTGCTAAGCGTTGATCCTTGGAGCAATTCGTCACACCTACTGCATCCTCGCGGCTGCCTCGCATGCTTCACACATATCCTGCATTACCCTCAAATATCCCTACCCTTTTGATAAACCCGACTCTCTCATACAATACCATAGTTCTTCTCTTGGCTGTGATATGCCTCTTCGAGGTCTACAAACACAAAATGCAGCTCCTTTTGTTGTTTTTTTCTATATATTTTTCCATCAACATTCCCAACGAAAATATCGCATCTACCGTGCTCCTACCTGGCATGAAACCCAAATGCTCCTTACAAATTCACCTTTTTTGTCAGTCTATCTTCCACCATTTTTTCTCAACGCTTAAGATTGTGACTCATCAATGTTATCAATGTTATTCTTCTATAATTAATACAACTATACAGCACCCTCCTTTTAATAGTATCCTAATACTGAAGTGGAATAATTCTTCCGAAATGAAAGCAGTGTAGATGTTTCCATACAAAAATTATGGTATTGTATATTAAGATAATAAGTCATTCGATTCAAGTGTGTTGATTTTACAAATTCTTTTTTTTTCATATTTTAGGAAGTCACTTTATTTCATTTTACATGTTTTTTTTATATTTAATTATTTGCCAGTGGATCCAGCCATGGGGGCAAAGACTACTTGTTACCTTATTTGCGTCAAGAACTGGGCCGTATTAAAGTCCGCTGCGCATCAATGTTACTGCTTCTTCGCGGCGTAACGAGTTAGTAACACATTTCCAGATTAACTCTCAACGCATACGCCCGCAAACGTAATTGTCGTGTATGACTGCGTTATTATGGCAACGGCAGGAATCACAAAACATCGACACTAACCCTGAACAGTTTCTAGCATCTGGGTATTGGATGCAGATACTGTATCTGATTTTCGAATCTTTGCACAGATTTGCTGACGGATGATTTGCAGAACAGATGACGAACTGAATTAAGAGTTAATGTATATATGTATGTGGGAATTGTCTGGTTTTTTTTATTCTAAAGCATTGCACGTATTTACGCCTATTTGAATATTTTAGCTATAGCAGTATTTCATACAAACAGACTGATAGAAAAAAATGTAATCTACGTGCAAAATGAAATAATAACCAAAGTGATTCTGAGCTCTTCCTTTATTTTTACAGGTAACGGTTTTAATATCCGTCTTGTGAATGGCAGCGGACCTCATGTTGGAAGATTGGAATTATATTTCGCTGGAGAATGGGGCACTCTCTGTGACGGCAATTTAGATTTCAGTGAAGCGAGAATGTTCTGCCGAGCGCTGGGATTCGATCAAGCTGTCGGCATTTTCCGAGATGGATCGTTCGGTGAAGGCAATGGTCCAATTCTATTTCATGAAGTGCGATGCCCTTGGCAGGCGATTAACATCACCTTTTGCAATTTCCTTAAATACCGAGAAGAGTCGTGTAACTATTATGGAGATGGAGCTGCTGCCATAGCCTGTGATTTTAGTAAGTAGTGAAATAATTTCAATTGTTTCTTTTTGTGATGTCATTCTCGCAATTTGTTGATTACCTTATTTATTCTGTCTGTGTGTTTTTCTGAAAAAGTTTCTGTCACTCTTTCATTTGTTCTTTTCTTCCGTTTTACTTGATTTTGTCCCTTTTTTGCTGAAAAGTCGCATTGCAGCAAATTTTTGGATGTTTGCAATGATAAACCGCCTTTAGAATTGAGAAAGGATAAGAAATTACAACTTGAGGAGGTCCTTTTCTGAAATATGGGGCGTATCCCCCTTATCATTATCTTTTGAAGATAGGAAGTGCTTTCGTCTTTGCGGCGTGGTGTCTTCTTTCTGCGACCGTGTCATTTTTTGTTTGTTGGAAGTCTTTCCAAGCCATCAAAACCGTTTTACGGGAAATATGGAACCGAATTACCATGCTAGTGGAAATTAACGCCCCCCCCCCACCCCTACAGAGAGGTGAAAAAAAGGTTGAATTTATGTTCCAGCCCCTCTGCCGTGGGTGCATCTGCATTTGATAATTTCTCCGCCTTGGAGAAGGAAGGAAAAACATATTAATTGATTTCTTTTAAAATAATTTGTTATTTTTCAATTATAAACCTCATTAGGACGCCATTATAGAAAGACCCCTTTAACTCAAAATGCATGCGCTATAGTGTATGTTGCAATACTTTTAAGTAGGGAGGGTAACTATAAACAATACATGCTCCTATAGCCAGGGAAAATGATAAACACATTTCTAAATAAATCATTGTAATCTAATTTGCATGGTATGCAAATTAACTGCCGAAATTACACAAAATTCATATTTTTCAAATTTTTACTCTACTATTGCGATAAGGTACCCTATGAAAACAATTAAAAGTCCACCGCCATGTTTTCCTGGTCAGTGAACATAATGGATGTATTTTGCAGTTAGTATCTGCATAATATGCAAATTATTTTCGGTATTCGATGAAGTCTATACTTCATATGCATGTGGGTATAACAAATCTGTCAGCAGTGCTTCATGACCTATCAATGTAACAGTGATCTTTGCATCAATGTTGACAATATAACTTGTTTTGGCCCGTAATAAAAATAAAGTCAGTAATGTCACATGATCTTTATTAATTTTCCCAATATGTGGTAGGTCAACATAATGTCATGACAAATAGGAAAAAAATAATGGAATGACATGCTATCTTTTTGACTATGTTTAACAATACTTCATCAGTTAGGCGCAAGATCGAGAATCCACTCTTTTCAAAAAGAATGCTATTCGGCTGTTTTCTGAATTAAGAAGGCTCGAGTACGAGTACTCAGGAAATAGGACTCGAGTAGTACTTGAATACGAGTACTACAGCACTGTTCATGTCTTTTGCAGAATTGACCACTGGTGTCGTCATTTTTCTCCAATTCTTGCATCTGGTAAATTGATCAAAATATGGAATTTGGTGGGGATCAAGCTCCTGCCATTCAGCAGCAGAATATCTGAGAGCGCGACTTGATATTGAGACTAGACAGGGTTGTTTGTCTTTTCTTGTGTAAAGGAGGCGTCACCTTCAAATCTAACGCGGTGATCTGGAGTGCATTTTGTAGCTAGTTGTAGCAGCAGGTGCTCTATATCTTTGTTAAAGAGGAGAAATTTACCTTTAAATCTTGCTTGCTCCTTGCTCCTGGGATAGATAGACCTGCTGTGGAACTATACTGCGGATAAAGTCATGACATGTTGGGTAAGATCGAGTGAGCGAGTTCTTCTTAACTACTGTTCCATGATAGCACTAGTGGACTAACAGATCTGTGTCATCGGACAGTGTTGACAACCAGAGCTGGTTGTATCTGTTTTAATGATCAGGATTTCTGCATCTCCTTTGGCATGAGCCATTGTGCAGCCGACCCTCTGAAGGAAAGAGCTGAGCATATCAATAAACTTTTGTTTGTTTTCTTTGTTGCCCAGAAACTCATTTTTCTTCTGCTTTTGAAAGTCGCTTCTGAAAGTTGGTCCTCTTGTAAAGTAGCGACCAACCCTTAAAAAGTGCTCCAGTTTTCTAGTCACCCCTCCCCACCGTAAAACAAAACAGGAACAAAATACGAAAATGATGGTTGTGGTCAAACATTGTAGTGGCAGGTGTGTTTTTTGACACCAAAACCGCATTTTGGGGACAAAAATCATGATGTTTCAATTTTTATGCCAAAACTGTACAATTTGATGTAGGAGTTCAATATGTGTGATAAATTTATTTTTCTTACATTTTCTGAAGAGTCCGAATGGTACTTGTTGTTGTAAAGAATGTAACTAAAATGGTGTTTGGAGGAGAAAATTTCGTTATTTCTTTAAAAAGGGGTCACCCCCCCCCCCCCCGATTTTGGGGTTGCCTTTTGTAAAGATCGATATTTTGAAGAAAAAAAACTATGGGCACAGTTTCTGAACGTTTTGGTCGCAGTTTTAACACCAAAAAGTAATCCGGGGTGTTTTTTTTTATTACAAGAAAGGGCAATTTTGGTCAAAAATTGAGAAAATCAATCAAAAATACCCTTTTGCCCAATATCCTCAAATATTTAGCACATTCTTTTTATCTTTTGGTTTGTTAATGTCATAAGAAATTCGATTTACGAAAATAATGGTTGTGGTCAAAAATTATATTGGCAAGGTGCTTTTTTCACCAGAAAAACATTTTTGGAACAAAAACCATTATTTTTTAATTTTCAATTCACAATTTGATGTGAAAGTGCCCTTTTTGTTATGGATCATTATTTCTTACATTGTCTGAAGAGTCTGAATGGTAGTTATTGTTGTAAACAATGTAACTTAAGGGTGTGTGTGGGTTTTTTTTGGGGGGGTCATTATTTGGTTAAAAATTAAGAAATATTCGATTTTGCTTTAAAAATTTCGACCAAAACCCCCAAATTTGTTTGCCTTAGCATTATATTTTGGATGGATCGATATTTGATGCCTTGTGGCCACAGTTTCTAAACCTGTTAGCCATTCTAAAACTAAAAAGTAATCTGGATTCTTTTTTTTTACCAAAAAAGGGCAATTTTGGTCAAAAAATTGAGAAAAGTGATAACAAAACACCTTTTTGCCCATAACCCTAAAGTATTTAGCATATTCTTGTTACCTTTTGGTTTATTTATATTATAAGTGATGCAAAAGTAATAAATGAGATCAACATAACCAGCAAGACGGAAGCTTTGACCACAAAATCTTATTTTCGGCCTAAAATAAAGGTAAATGAAATGATTGGGGGTAGTCCTCAACTTGGGGTAAAAACTATTCTAGAATCTAGTAAACTATGCAAGGATTTCACTTTGAAAATTTTGTAGTCAAAAGTTGACTCATTTTAGAATAATGCCCATCAATATGCCTTGTAAGAGACAAATTTGTACTGTAGCCTTCTATGGGGATTAATTCTATCATGCCCTGAAAAAATTAAACTGCTGGCCTGTTCATGCTTGATTCTCCTTTAATTAATAAACTCAAGACAAATCCTTCCAGCCAGGAGATCCATTTCAGCTGGTGTACACTTGGTATATCTTTCAACCAATTTGGTTCTAAAGGCATTTGTTATTTCTCCCAATCATGTCCCTGAGCTTTAAGCGATATATGTTCGGTAAAGTATTATATTCCAGTGTGTAGATATTCTTGTTTCTGTATAGCGATAATTTTGTGTTCGTTTTTTAACCCGCTCACATTTATCAAATTTTGAAGAGTTCAGCATGTTAGTTTTCCGCCCATTATATGTAAGCCATTTTAGGAATGGTGTCCCGCAATGTACAAAACTTTGCAAACCAGTGTCTGAAGAAAGAACGTGCTTGCATAACATATACCCGGTATTATGTTCGTATCGGTTTAATAACTGTATTTTTAGAGTGACAGCCAGAGATCGGTAAATATGAAATATTAAAAAAATCAACATCTTCGCATATTTATCAATTTTTTGCATTGACTACAAAGCTTTTTAGTACATAACTTTTTAATTGAATCAGCTTCAAACTACGTTCATATGTGTTTTAAAGAAAATTCTTTTGATTAACTTCTCCTGAAAGAAAGTCAGATAAAAACAGCTGCCTATGGGTATTTGGTGCTAAAATATTGTAAAGTCATAAAATGAAAGCAAAGTGTCAGAATTGACAGAGATTTTCTGCATTGAACCATTTCGTGGTTCTGTGTAGAACTTGGGACAGAAATGAAGATGGTATGCTAACGATCATCTCCGAAATGCCTTTTATATGCTGGGATAAGTAAATGCTTACAAACTAAGTTAACACATTTGAAATAACTGCTTTGATTTGAAGAAACTAAATTACATAAGTATGATTATTTTTTTTGGTATAATTAACACATAATTATGCCAAACACATTTTTTTCAAGGGACCTTCATAAATGGTTCTTTGGCTGAGGCGATATAACTATCACTCTCATAATTTATGCTTACCCGTTCTCTAGCTCATATTTTGTGGAATAAGTATGTCTGCTGATGAGACACTAACAATTTCTTGCTAGAATATAAAAATTTACTCTTTGTTTTACAAAATTGTGTAGTTCATATGTAATGTTACACAATTTAATGTGTTTTCTTTACCTACTACATAAAATAAATCAAAATGCTTAACAGGTTTCGAGTGCTTATATCACATCCAAAAATTAGCCTGAGGTAAGTGGCAATTAATTCACATCATGTTTACTTTTTTTTTTTTTAGGTCATTGAATCAGTCTTCAATGTATTCACAAAAGTCATCTTCACCTAAATGATCACAAACAGGCGTATTAGGGCAGTCATTTTTTAAAGGTCAAATGAAATACGTGATTGGTATTTTTTGCTAAATGATGGATAACAGATCACATTATTATATCATGCAAAGAAGATAATCATACTTAAATATTCTGAATTGCTTCAAATCAAACCATGATGTTAAAAGAGGTGAAATGTTAACCTTATTCCTGAACATTAAGTCACTAGTATATCAGCATATGATAGGGATTCAGAGATTGAAGTATCTTCATTTTCGTCTCTAGTTCTACAGAGAACCAAAAAATGGATCAATGCAGGAAAATAATGTCAATTCTGAGATTTTGTTTCATTTAATAACTATATAGATTTGTATATTTCAGTATCCATAAGCTATAGGCTGAATGGATTAGAGCGTGTGAAGGTGTGCAAATGAGAACATGGTAGATTGAGGATGAACTAAGCTAATGTTTGTCTGGCTTGACGCGCCTCCTTGGCAGCTCAGCTGGAAATCCACTCCCAAAGGAGTGGAAACGGTGCACATCTTTGTGCAGTTTAAAACTATATCCCATAGATCAGGGCAATAATATCCAGGTGCATAGAGACTGATTTCGTCGGTATTATGCGCTATGTAAAACTTATTATTATTATTATTAGTAGTAGTAGTAGTAGTAGTAGTAGTAGTAGTAGTAGTAATAGTAATATTATTATTAATATTATTATTATTATTATTGTTATTATTATTATTATTATTATTATTGGTGGTGTTGTTGTTGTTAAGCTTTGTAGTCAATGCAGAACCTCAGCGTGTGAAAAAAATGGTTTTGCACCATTTCACATTAACCGATCTCTGTCTAAAAATCCAGTTATCAAACCTACGAATAAAATATGTTGCAGGCACTTTCTTTCTTAAAACACTGGTTGGCAAAGCAGGGGCGTCGCTACGAGAAGCAGAAGGGACAGCCACCCCGCCCCTATTTTGTCAAAGTCGTAAAATAACGGGATTTATTTTGTGATTTTGGAAAATTTAATTCTACCCCCCCACGTAAGATTTATTTAGTTTTTTGCTGTGAAGGGATACAAGTTGATAGGGTAATATCTAATCTGTTTTCCCGACAAGACCCCCCCCCCCCTCCCACCGACACCATCGAGCGAGTTTTCAGGCGCTGTCGGGAAAAGTCACTAAAAATATACTATATTGCCAAACATATGCATATTTTAAGAATATACATATAATGTAATATATTATTTTCCTTTAAGTCCAACAAATTAGATTTTTTGGGCTCAGATTTCCTTTTTGCCGGCTGTGTTGATCCGAGTTATAGATGTTGTGTCAAATATGACATGAGTAAACCGAAAAGAATAATAATATGCAAAATATTTCGGGTATTGGCCAAAAGGTATTACTTGATCAATTTTCTCAATCTTTTACCAAAATTGCATTATTCTGGCGGTAAAACACACCCACGTACTACTTTGGTATTGAAAACAGCTACCAACACGTTTGTAAAATTGAAGAGTATAGAATAAGAAGTACTTAAGTCACACTTTGACGAAATTGAGTTAGTGATTGTTTTGAAGTCGTTACATACTGAAACATTTTTTGACGAAATTGTAGTCACATTGACCGTTCCCTAGTAGGGGTCAGAGGAGGGGTCATTTTTTTCAAAATGTATCTCAAATTACTCAAGTAGTTACAAGGATTAAGAAAATATATAATTTGTCATGTATTTTGTGCTTTGTTGATGAGATGTGGGGTCACTTTCGGTCAAAGGTCAAATGAGGTCAAATTTAAAACAACGTCCAAATTTGAAAAATACGTATTAAATTGTCAGTCTTATAAAGGACATTCCAAAAATAGACAAAATTAAGTGATCTTGACATTAATTTATTCGAAATACATTTGTTTTCCTTAGACCCTTGTTTTAAAAGAAGTACTTAAGTCCACAATATTGATTATTGATTATTGGAAATTGACAGGTGTGACTACGTTTGTTTTTGTCCTATAGTCATCTTTTATCGTGACAACTAACTTCACCGTGTTCGGATGTAAAACTCAAACAACAAATCAGTTTCTAAGCGATCTATTACTTTCTTCATGGTGTAGAGTTTTGCAACACAATGGTAAACTGGAACTAAAACCGTCCTTTTTGCCACTTTTTTTTGCCATTGTAACAAATCTACAAAATTGATATACTATTGAAACGAGATTTATAATAATCAAAGGTTTCTCTTTAAGGTCAGATCAAAAAATGTGACCGAAGTCAATGTCATGACACGGGGAATTGAGTCTAAAGACTTCCTTCTTGGTAAAAACAAATCTCGTGGAAGATCCCCGTTTTTCTCGTTTTTTCTGTCTTTGCCGCTTCATAAAAGGAAAGTGCGAGATCTATAAATATATTGAAGATGAGGATATGTAGTGGAAAGTCTGAGGATTCTAAAAATGTAAAAATCAAATTTTATTGGCTAGGAGAAGGCCCGCGGAATTGGCAATAACCAATCACAGACACCATTTTCTCTCAGTATTCTGACTTTCACAGCTGGCTAGAAATCAACACAGTCTTTATCATTATGCTTTCGAATGTGAATGTAAACAATAGACATGCTCCTACACAGCACGGCGTGAGAGCAGTAGTGCATGACCAGTTCGTATATGACCTCGTATTTCTCTGCCCAAAAGAGGAGCGTTTTGTGTTCTAAAGAAATTGATATGTTGTAGACAAATTTGAAAACTTCGAACCTTTGTTTCTCAAAGAAGTATTATGTGATTCAGTACTTCTTATTCTATACTCCTCGATTTGTTCACAATTTATCTCATATCATCCGAAAAAAAAATCTGATGCTATGGCAAAAAATCACAGGTTTTGATCGTTTTTAAAAGAAAAAAAGCATGTTTTTCTTATTTTTGTTTATCCAAAAAAAATAATAAACACACTTTTAGTTACATTGTTTACAACAACAACTACCATTGAGACTCTTCAGACAATTAAACATATAGACTCATTTAAAACATGACACTCTCACATCAAATTGTACAGTTTAGTATAAAATGGAAAAATCATGATTTTTGTTCCAAACATGCGTGTTTCTTTTGTCAAAAAACACCCCTGCCACTAAAAGTTTTGACGAAAAACATCATTTTCGTAAATCTTATCACTTATGACATAAATGAACCGAAAGGTAACAAGAATATACAAAATATTTTAGGGAAAAGGGGTACATTTTTAATCGATTTTCTTAGTTTTTGACCACAGTTGTCTTTGTTGTGGTAAAAATACCCCGCATTTATTTTTGGTGTTAAAACCACTAACAAAACGTTTAAAAACTGGGCTTACAGTTTTTCAAATATCGATCTTTACAAAAGGCAAAAAATCTGGGGGTTTTGGACCCCACTCTCACCCTTTTAACGAAAATCAGATTTTTTTTTTTTAGTCAAGGAAATGAGTTTTTTTCCCCAAACACCCTTTTAGTTACATTGTTTACAACACAAAGTACCATACTGACTCTTCAGACAATGTAACAAATATAGATTCATCACAAAAAAAGCACTCTCACCTCAAATTATACAGTTTGGGCATAAAAATTGGAAAAAAAATCATGTTTTTTGTCCCCAAAATGTGTTTTTTGGTTAAAAAAGACACCCCTGCCACCAAAATTTTGCCCACAACCATCATTTTCGTAAATCTCATAAAACTATCTTTCGAATAAAATTGGTTGTGTTTTGTTCTACGTTGGGGAGGGGTTCCCGACCCAAATGAGGTCCTGGCCGCAGCACTATTGATGTACCTGTGCATCTACTGAGGGTATCATTTTTGATGGTAGGCCCATCTACATAGTCGTTAAATACATTGGTTGCTATTTCATATCGATATGTCAGGTAGTTATGTGGCACATACATATTACCTACGTTACTGAAGCACCGACCTTTTGTCCACGGTAGACGTAAAAGTGCACAACTATCACATAATGTCGATCATTCTCATTGGGTGTGGCTGATCCTGTTTCATGATCTACCAAAGGGCATCATCAAATTCCCCTCTTGCTTGGCTCTGTAGGAAGTCCCACATTAGCAAATTAGGCTGTAGGGTGATTGTGAAGTTCGTATTCAAACAAAAGCTACTGGGTCTTCCTGCTCTTCTCGGTCGGTTACCACACTTATTCGTTGGGAAAGGCACTTGTGGAGCTACATCACCTGGATCTTCAGCAAAAACGACAACTGTGCTGAATATCAGTGTGATTGTTTGGGTCCTTCTTTGGAACGAGTAATCATTCACATAAAAAAGACATAGACTTCGGATTTGTAATCTTTCAGTACTGGAAGCTAATTTGCATATTTTATAAATTGTTTTCCTAACGATGTGCCTATTTTTTTACCAGCATAAACGTAAGCCTGAATATTTGTTTCGGTTTGCAAAATATTTTCATATTATTTGAGTATTTGAGTATTTATTTATTATAAATACATAACGAAATAATTTCAAACACACATACAAAGCAAACTCAAGTGTACCATTCATGTACGTTCACAATATTATAATTTACATGACATATAAAGGAATTAACATAACAATGAATATGGAATGTTGCAATGAATATCACTTAAATGTATCCACAGTGTTCGTTGACATCATGAACAGGACTTTAAACACATTTCTTGTGTAATTTCGGTGGCTGACATGCAAAGTAAATGTAAAAATATATTTTTCCTTTAAGATCGAAACTAATTTACATGTTATGCTAATTACGCTATTAATGCGTCTATCGCGTTTTCTGATGTTAAACACATGTGTTTTGAAATTAAATGTATTTAATCCTGCAAACTTGGTCGGCAATATCCTTTTTTGTACAGTGTAAGCTAATTTGCATATTATGTAAATTAGAGCACTTTCCCATGCTTGGATTTGGGAGGATTTTTAATATAGCGTTAAGGACACCTTACTTATAGACACGACGGTACAGACAATTCTTTTGCAATTTGTGGTGGGTTACCCCCTTATATATTGACTGGACTATCAGGCTGACTGACTAACTGTTGTGTGGTGCGGTTAATCAGCTACTTGTCACTCGGGTGGTTTTTTTTCTTGGTGGCCGGTCCCAGTGTCTGCACTTAGACACAAGCTCCGATTTCTTAGTTATCGCTTCCTTGTTAGTAATAATTAGGAACTTCTCCTCAAGATAGCGGTTGCACAACCCGCTTTTTCTTACGTTGACGTTTGATATTTTGCTTTGAACAGGTCATTGTCTATGTACAAAGCAACGATCCAGCACGATAATAATAAGAACTTTTACTATGGTCTGGCTGGAGGTCCCTTCAAGTACAAGTACAGGAATCATGTCTAGTCATTCAAACATGAAAAATTCAAATATGAAACCCAACTTTCTAAGTACATTTGGAAATTAAAAGAATCGAAAACCCAGGACACACTAACTTGGGAAATTGCCAAAAAGTCATACGTCAACGTAAGAAAAAGTGGGTTTTGCAACCTTTGTCTTGAGAAGAAATTACAAATTATCACTAACAAGGACGCGATAAATAGGAAATCGGAGCTTGTGTTTAAGTGCAGACTCTGGAACCGGCCATCAAGAAAAATTAAATACCCAAGTGACAAGCAGATAATTCACTGCACCACACAACAGTTATTCAGTCAGCCTGAGGATCGCCCTAGACCGAGGATGTGAAACCAACGGTATCTGACGTAACACTAACTACACACAAGGTTCGTCCATTTGCTCTGCCACATACATGTGGCATCGAGCACTTTTGGTGGAGCATCTACAAACTGTTGTCACTGGATATATATATGGTTTTGTTTTGTTTTTTGTTTTCAAGACCCTAGATGGCACTTTGGCCAATTCTTGTGTAGAAACCAAATACATTTTTGCCCTGGTTTTGTCATGTAAGCATAGTACAGACTTAGTTTTAGCTCCCATAACTCCCAAACTGGCACCACATTTACTTCTTTTTGTAGTATGCACCCAAATGCCCAAAATATTACGGAAAATTTGTCAACCTCAAAAACATGGTTGTTTGTTATTGATTGCAAAACACGAACAAAAGCATTTACAAATGTTCCTTTATTTCACCTGTGATATATGGAATCCAAAGATTTAAAAGTAAAATAAATCACGAGATAAATTACAATAGTGAAAAGGACAGTAATCCATCAAACACTGCGTTTCCGACGTAACATTTCCGTTTTCTTCCATACTCAT
>JZLH01S0333218.1:269-14343 GCA_001188425.1 Eucidaris tribuloides | reverse complement strand
GTAGTGATTGTGGAATTCAACGCCTCCAAATTATGAAACTCATTTCGTTGTAATGCAGACAAATTATCTACGTTGGAATTTATTTAAATGAAACTGGCGTGCACAGATGGTCCCAATAGCAGCACCCTTATGGGTGCAGTTTTGAGCCCCTTTGGGTGCACTCTAGCACATTGCATCCTCAGAGATGCAATTTTGAACCAAGAGAGGTGTGAAGTGGTAATAGCACTTTTAAGGGTGCGTAACCGCCATGGTCCTGATATTAGGACACTCTATGCTTCGGGTCTTTGCTCACCCCAATTGCACCTTTATTTCTTAGTGTGTAGAGTCACCCAAATTCAATTGGCATCCCTTTTAGGTTTTCAGATAATTAAAACATATCAACCCGGCCGTAACCCCCGAGTTTTTCGATAAATATCTAGACAAAGACCAAGACTGAGCCTTGAAAGCCCGATAGAGCGAAGGTCCGAGGGTTCGAAGGTCCTATATGGACCTACAGTACCCAGCGTTTGCACTTCACAAGAGCAAGAAAAAAATTGGACTCCAACTCTCCTGCTTTGAGGCAAATTTTCCAAAATCTCCCGCTCTCCCGCCCGAGTTTGATTTTCTCCCGCTCAACCTGTACTCAAGCCGAAGATGAATTTCTCCCCGCTTTGTAATGCATTTGTAAGATAAAATGCTCCCAAAATAAAATAATGCTCAGATTGAACCAGAGATTATCTAGAACCACAAACATGACAAAGCTTCTCTAAAGTGGACCCCGACGGAAAAGGGACTACGCGCTTCCCGCACATGTCCAATAATTTCTAAGTCTCCCATTTCGAAGGTGATCCAAGTGGGAGAATCTCCCATCTAGGAAGGGTTGCCTTACCCCAACCCCAAGGCCGACATAAGTATACAACTTCAGTATCAACCTTGTTGCCTTTTGCAGGGGATACATTCCCCAGTGCTCTCCGCCCTATAGTTGCCTCACTGCTTTCATTCTATTATGTGAGAATCCTAAAATATATTTATGAATTTCGAACTTTTCGCCCATAATATAGGGCCTTCGGTTTTTAGAACACATCCTGGACTGACTTACACTTCACCGCGGTCTTTTTCATAAACGTTGTTCACGTCATGTATCTCTATCGTGTGTTGTCCGTTTTTGTGAGTGTTGTGGGTTCACTTGGGGGATTGCACTCAAAGAGCTTAGCTTCTAAAAGAAGTATTTTCCATTTCCAACCAAGCTTTGCATATTTTTGTCATATAGCATGGGCAAAGTACATGTATTATTTATTTTAGTTGATTATACTGTACTATAAATTCCTGTAAACATGTGTGTTACACTCTATCGGAAATTAAGAATAAATGAAATGAAAAGTGAAAAAGGTGCTATAGTGCTATAAAAGCACTTTCAACATATAAACCCATACAGATGTTATTTTCTTTCACAATAATGTTTCGTTATTTCTACACTTTTTCAGAGTCTTGAAATGAAACTTGGAAGTGCCTCAGGATTTTTATATCGTTTCTCAGGATGTACTATTCACCCAAATACAGACGGTATGTATATTATTGGTATGTATGTGATGTATTATCAAATGAGTAATGTGACAAGAAAATAACTGCACTGTCCTAAAACCCATAATGTTGTGTCAAAGAAGTAGGCCTATTATGAATGCTTTGTGACGTGACCTAAAAAAGAAAAAGAAAAATATATTGTATTGTATTAGAGAGATTACTCTGCTTTGCCATGATAAGTCGCCTCATGTCATTTATAAGATAAAAAGCTTTGTAGGTTTCTTAAAACCGGCGTGATAGCCTAGTGGTGCAAGCGTCCGCCTCACGATCGGAAGGTTATGGGTTCGAGCCCCGACTTGGTTACACGAGAGTGTAAAATCAGAATTCTAAAAGCATGCAGGACGCTAAATTCAGTTTGAGTCCGTGGCATGAAAATTGTCTTCCCTGCTACCAGATTTTGTGAGAGATGGAAATTTATATGAATCTTTGGATTATGAGGGATTTTAGCTCATTCATTAACCTGATCATGAACTCATTTTGGAGCGGTAAAAAGAATACAATCTTTAAATAATAAATCACTCTTTCACTGTACAAGTACATGCATACCATGGTAGCGGTACACGGCAAGGCATTTCATCTAAACATACCGATATCTGGAAAATGAGTATCCCGTTTACAACATATCATGTTTCTGACCTTTAGAGTCGGGTTATATTTGATGCATTGAACATTCCGCAATTTTGAATTGAATTTTCAACTTGTAAGTTACGTGTTCTCATATTCTGTTCTAACCCATATTTCAAATTGTTTTCCGCCAAAAAGGTAACTTAATGGCGAAGGGTGAAATGATACAGGCTCACTTCGCTATTGTAATTAATCTTGCACCGAGTTTTTAGTAAGGGTCATGAGAAGGGGGGGAGGGGGTGGGGGAGGTCATGAATAATAAATATATCGATCGATCGATAGAAAGATTTCATATCGCTTTCACTACAGAAGTGGATAGATCACATTTTGATACCATGAGGTTAAAAGAGAACTTTTTGAGGGAGTATACTATCTCGTTCATTGAAAACGCGAGAGCAAAAGTACATGGAAAACCGTGTCTTTCATGACAAGAGCTTGCTGACGAGATGTGTATATAATGTATACCAAACAAACAATATATCTATTGGTAATGTCAAAATTTTATTCAGTCTGCATCGCAGAAATTTACGCGTTTGTATGAAGTAAGGAACATCATTTCGTTCGAAATTTCAAATGCCAGGGCAGTGTGGTAAGAAGGGTTTAACACAACCTAACCTCGCAAAGCGTTTCGAAAAGTAACCTTTGGACACCCACAGCAGGTTGCCGCCCTTAATGAATATTCAAATATTTGCTTTATTTTGTTCTAGTCTGCGTATGGATGGTTGTAATTGTCAATGTAATTATGTCATTAACAAGCGGAAGTCAGAACAGTGCATATACTGTCGTTTATTTCATCTTAAAGATCTCGAGCCTTTTTTTCAGAAGATTGGGGAGATTATTTATACATGTAAGCCGGAAAGGGAAGCGGTTTTACATTACAGCAGTTCAGCTTAATTTTTGTACTAATTATAACATTTATACATTTGTAAATACCCCTTAAACGTCTACAAGGCAGTATAACAACTCTTTTACTTTAATGAAAAAATAGGGCACTAATATTCCTCATAATGCAACGGAAACAGCGCTGTTTGTGTGGCGAATTACATCATTTGTTTTTGCACACCTGAATACGTGGCCGTTGTGTCGTGATTTAAGTCTAAAGAATAGTCTTAAGAATCTTAAGACTGCTCAATAATATTTCCTTTTCCGTGGGTGATTGCTTTTAGATTGCAGGCCGTTAATACATGTTAAAAGAGGTTACATATTGCAACTAGCGCAGCGAGTTCAAGCGGATTCCGTTGGGGGCTAGACCCGAGATAAGTCAGTCTCATATTGCCTTGCGGACCACATCACACATATTTAATATTTATTTACTTATTTCTGGTATAAAACACGTATAATCAGCTTGTACCCTCCCTACTCAAAAGTATTGCAACATACACTATAACGCATGCATTTTACGTTGAAGGGGTCTTTCTATAATGATGTCCTGATTACGTTTATTATTGGAAAATGATAAATAATTTGAAGAGATATCAATGAATATTCTTTCTCGTTTTCTTTCGTAAGGCAGAGAGATTATCAAATGCAGGCGCGCTCACGACAGAGGGGCTGGAACATGACATTTAACATTTTTTCGCCTCCCTTTAGGGGTGGAGTGTTAATTCACACTAGCATAGTAATTCGGTTTCATATTACCAATACAACGGTTTTGATGGTTTGGAAAGACTTCCAGCAAACGAAAAGTGGCAATATGTTCCTCTGAAGGGGTCTCAGAAAGAAGACCTTACCCCTCGAACACGAAAGTGACCTCCTATCTTCATAAGACAGTGACAAGGAGGATAAGGCTACTAATTAAAGATGATGGCCTTCTCTTCGCATTATTATGTCCAATGTACTGAGAAGTCTCATGACAGTAAATTTTGAGATGTTTACAATAATAAACTGCCTTTAGAATTGAGAAAGAATAAGAAATTATAACTTGAAAAGGTCTTGTTTAAAACATGGGACATTTCCTCCTTACCACGGTCTTATGAAGATAGAAATCACTTTCGTCTTCGAGGGGTGTGGTCTTCTTTCTGAGACCCCCTCAGAGGTAAATATTGATATTTTTTGTTTGCTGGAAGTCTTTCCAAACCATCAAAACCGTTTTATAGGTAATATGAAACCAAATTAAGATGCTAGTGTGAATTAACACCCCACCCCTACGGGAGGCGAAACAAGGGGTTAAATTTTATGTTCCAGCCCCTCTGTCGTGGGCGCGCCTGCATCTGATAATCTCTACGCCTTGGAGAAGAAACGAGAAACAATATTCATTGATGTCTTTTCAAATAATTTGTTATTTTCCAATAATAAACTTCATTTGGGCATCATTACAGAAAGACCCCTTCAACTCAAAATACATGCGTTATAGTGTATGTTGCAATACTTTTGAGTAGGGAGGGTACGTTGGGAAGGCATGTGTATATCCGTAAGAAAGAGTATAAGCCATACATAGCTCCAAAGACTGATTCTCAGTTTCAGTATTTCGAGTACATGAATAATTGTATTTTTATAACAACCCTCCTCGAAATATAGTTTACTTTTCACCCCCAAAGAAAATTGTCAGCCGATACAAAAACAAATGGATTTTATTTGATTAACAGTATCAAGAGTCTGAGGATCGAAAGCCTAATAGGCACAATAGATTGGAAACTAAATGCGATAGTCAAATCAGTCTTTTTTGTGTCTTAGTGTAACCTTACAATAATCTTTGAGATAATGATCCTTTTCAGTGCTGACCCCGTTTCTGTTTGTTTATTTTTTTTCCGTTTTGGACTTTGAGTCCTTTCCGAAACCATCGAACTTTTTTTTAAAAACCTAATTAACTTTTGCACCTATGAGTCCATGATGATGGAAACTGGAACTACTAGATTAAAGATTGTGTCAGGGATGTGCAAGTCCATTACTTCCCTTCATTATCAATACCAAACGGTAGTTTAGTACTTACAAATGTTGTGTTGAAAGTTTGAGATCCATACGTCATGAATTTGTTGTTTTATGAGAAAAACTAATAACGACATGTTACCAGAATGTTGCTCTTTCCGTGAGTTTCAATTTTGCTCAAACTGCGAATCGCGGTTATGTGTATCGTCGCAAGACCAGCGGAGCACACTGATTGGTTAAACGGCTAACCTCCGCACGACCTTTGGCTAACGGCTGATCGGACAATTTTGGAACGGCACGTGCACGTTTGACGTAGCGGATTTTTTGAAATTGCTTCTGAGTAATTTGAAAAAGGATGAAGTTTAACCGTCCAGATTTTCACCAAAACTCAATATTTTACCCCAAGTCTCTATGAGAGGTGTTTATTTATATTAATCTTCACATTGGATATGATTTCAGCTGATTTCATTCATTTAGGTGTTTTTTGACATGCAAATCAATGACACAATCTTTAAAGCACCAAGTATATTTTTGTTTAATAGTAAAAATAACATTTTTTGCTATTTTGTTTTTAGATAGACCGATATGATCTATCAATGCCCTAAAAACTGCTCGCTCTGAAACTCTATCATTTTTTTTTAGAAACTACTCAAAATGTAAAATGGCGAGACGGGGGGGGGAAGGACATTTCCCACAGGTAATGTACATACTCTCCTTTTATGTAAACATCATACTTTGTCACTATAAACAATTTCAATAGGTTTTATGTTGTTTTCTGATGTTTTTGAAAGATTGACGAAAAAATTGTCTAATCGACCAGAACTATACCTGGGCTTTAATGCAACATATCTACCAAAACACCATCTATTCTAAATAGCCGTACACATAAACCATATCAGAATTGGGTAAAATGGGGGCAGGGTTATATCGATAATGAGTGGACAAAAGACGGAAATCTAAGAGAAGCATGTTGATTGCAGTCATAACTTTATCATCCAAAGCAAACATAAAAAAATCAGCCGGGACAATCACTGGAAAAAGCGGGCAGATTAAAAGTCTGATGTATAACGGATAACATTCACGCAACAGTGGCTATATTGCCGTAAAAAGGTAGGTATCTTACTCACATTTCCTTTTTACATTCATTATTACCAAACATTCAGTAAAAAATACCGAACCAAATGCAAGATGAAAGACATGTACTGTACACAACATGCTATAAACTTCTGCTACTTTAATTGTTATTCAGAACGTATGTTTATATTGCTGCATGAGATCGCATTTGATATTAAAATGTTGAGATCAATTCAAGTTAGCATTTATCACCATAAATGCAAGATCAGTTCTATGCTGAATGTCTCAGTAATACAACACAATGAAAAATAATAAGTTGTTATTAAAAAAAAAGCAACGTTACCTCTATTCTCTCTTCTAAGATTTTGTGACAGATTGAATCTTTGCGATTGAATCAGCCTTTTATACATGTGATTTTATTTCTTTATAAGACACATTTCAGACAAAAATATGATTTTTGTATTCAAACATTTGACTATACTACAAAAATAGGAAACTTTTAGGTTATGGAGTATAATGATGGTGTTAGAGCTTGTTGTTGTTTTTGCAGGAAATCACCTTACTTTGCAGATAAGGTTATTCCCCTATTCCGTTGAAGCATAAAATAGTATACAATATTGCTGTATGTATCTTGTATACGTTAGTCTATATGTATACGTGCTACGATAATGTCATGCATCGTAGATAAGTGTGTAACTTCATATTTTAAAGACTTTTCACGCGTGTTGCAAATTCTAATAACACGTAATGTATAAATATATCCCGTTAGTTGATAATGAGTTTAATGTGTAATCTTAAACCGGTCACTATGCAAATAGACGGGTGTAGTTAATAGATAACCGGCCTCCGCTTCGATGTGTTTGCCACAAAACATTTAGGTCAGGATCGAGAACAAATTACAGATGAAACTTGGAAGGAATTAGAGCAGCAACGAACTTTGGTATCTTGTGACCTTCTTGGGCTATCTGTAGTGGCAGATATGGGAATTAACAATAGTCCTCTTAATGCGTTTTGAATAGAGAGATCACAATAGTACATTTTGGATGATAAAGCGGAATCTACCCAGACGTAGAAGAGGAACATTGCTGATCAGGTAAACATATTTATAACATACCGAAATTATTTTCATTTTGAAATTCACTACTTATACTTTCCCATTATTTAAATTTATGTCTTCATATGAGCATGTTGATTCCATAGCGAACGTCATCAACGGTTAATGCCGAAAGTTTAATAACGTTGTTTCAATAAATGTCTGGTTTTAAAAGTATAATTAAGCAACGAAAAACAACGCATAATGCTACCAGGAGGCATGTTAAGATTCTATCAGAGCTCCAGTATAATAAAGACAAATATGTGCAATTTAGATGTAAATTATTACCTAAAGGAGTCTGGATTTGCACAACGGCATAGAGGAACGATAACGCCGACAGAAACGTGAAGGTTGCACTTTTAGAAAAGATCAGTAATATATACAGCTCCCTTTGATGCGTTATTGACAATGGTTGTCAAGGAAACAAAACGTCAAAACAACAGCAAGGACGGTTTTTGAAACGAGGATTTTTAATAAACTGCCAACATGTTCGAAATCTCTGTAAGACGTATACGTTCAATACCGAATGTTAAGTAACGGGGGATGTTCCAGTTAACCTTCAAGACTATATACGTTGAAATTGTGCTGCAGTATATTGTAATCCAGATGAGAAGTGCAGGGCTTTCAAAAATCAAAGTATGACCTAGAAACAGTTTCTTGTCATAAAAGAATTAATTCCAGGTGAGAAACCCATCATCTACACACACTGGAATATAGGTATTATATCCTGTAGGATAACATGGGATGAAGAGAACGAGTTTTGCTGATGTAAATTTAATTACTTGGTTATAGATATGAAATACGTCACATGGGGGAATCGAGGAAAATGACTTTTCCACACTTTCAGGTAACAAAGCATTCTTGCAGGTATGATATGATCGGGATCACCTCCTTCCTTCCCTCCTATACCCTTTTCCTTTCTCTCTCGCCTCATTCCTTATTTGGTTGATGTGAAAGGGTATTTGTTTTGAGGTAAAGTTGAACACTATAAGCCCAATTGGCCCTGTCATATAACAGCGTTAGATCACTATCTTGAACAATGATAAACATATGACGTTGAGGATCAGAGTTGCATATTGTTAGTAATCATTGATGGAAATTTAACGAAATATTCCAATCACCCAATGGATGATATGGAGTAATTACACTACTCCAATGTTGTGCACATTAGTTTCATATACATTTCATAAGAATTAGATTTTGTGCACTTCCAAAAGTAGCAAAAACAACAACAGACATTCCGAAATGGTCCGGCACTTTCTATACGGAGTCCTAGAAAATTGTGGTTCATTTGCCCTGCGAAAACTCTGGGCCAATTTTCCTGTTGTCATTTATGTAACATTGCATAGATTAACCAGTAATGTGATTGATTTCCGCTCCCTGTTCAAGTACTTTTTTAAACATCACTGTGGTAAAAATAACCAGGCACCGGGATACAATTAACACAGTCTGGGTTATATACCAGCCGATTGGTCACTCTGGTCAGCCGGAATACTGGTGTATTAAAGTATTCTGTAACATTGTAGAATCCCCAAAGATTGTCAAACTGCGACTTCTGAGATTATCTGACAGTGTTTGAATGGACAAATGAATACCCTAGAACCCCAACCCCCTCCCCTCGAAAAAATGTCCTACAGTTAAGTTGTCACTTGTGAAATATGAACGGATAAAAATCAGCACATGAATTATTGTCAGCTGATGAAAATTCTGGAACACAGCAGTTTATGGGGGAAAACGAGAATGGCCGCTCAATTATTTTCACTTTTTGAAAGCACTTCATGATCGTTTGAAACTGCAGTGTTTTTTTCAGGGCTTCTTAAGTTTTTAGACCTTATCGGAGACAATGGTAGCAGGGGGAATCATGTAACTCATATTTTTTAAACTGGAAATATTGTTATACGATGCCCTTAATATTGGAACGGCGAGCGTAATTATAATTATCTCATTCCTGGTAAATTGATACAACTTTATCCTGGAAATAAATGACCAGGGAATATTTTACCGGGGGATTTCTCATTGTGGCTTCAATGCCGCGCCCTCGATTCCAAAGTAAATAAAATGCATTGACAATTGGCAAAAGGTTGAGTTTTCCAGCCTTGTATACCCCAGATAGTAAAGGGACCTACGAATAGATGCATTCTGTTGCTTCGTGTGTCTCGTTTCATCGATGATTGGAAGATAAAATGCCCGTAACCGTTTTATTGACTGCATGTTTCTGCGCCTCCTTTCAAAATATTTGCCCAAATTACATAACCATGGCAAAGTTTTTCGACCTTTCTCGCATCCTCATTCGCTACATGTAATAAATTGAGCAGTAAACGTGACGCACTTCTAACCTGAATCTCGTTCGCCCTATCTCGGCCTTCAAGTCGCATCGAAAACAGGGCATGGTAATGAATTTGCACTACCCGTGTTCGAATTTGACAAGTGTATTCAGCTATAGCAGGAGAAAGTCTTAATGGATCTACTTTTACTTTAAAATAACGGTACTGTATTTAAATGCCTGGTAAATCTACCTCAAACACTATTCCGAACGCGCAAACACATGTATGTGCCATTTTAGCTTATTCTAACCATACATATACCGTACTCTATTATACTCTTGTACAGTTGTATATGGGTCGTCATAATTTTGCCTGGTTATTGTGTTCAAAAGCTCCCCCTCGCTTGATTCTAATAACGGCAAACGTGTTCTGTTAATGATGTGTGTTTGGGAATAGGATAAATCCACATTCAAGGACAGTATTTTGCAAAAAGTGTTCATTGGTATTTTTTTCTTTAATATTACCACGCAGTTTAAACAGCGTTATACATCTTTCTCCTTTAGTATATAAATTCGCCAAAATCTTGTCGACGGCACCGTCACAGTATATGGCGTTATTATTTTGAACATATTTTGTAAGGTAAATACTACATTATTCTTTGCATGGCAAACGGAATTTTTGACTGGGAATAACTAGCATAATCATTCTGGCATTGGTGATACATAATTTCAGTGTTTTATTGTGTGCATGTAAAAAGTTTTCTGAGCAAGGGTTAGGGTACCATCCCAAAATTTATAAACAAACCATATAACAAAACAAAGGTATGTAACCAGTATGATAATAACACTGACGTAGAAACCAGAGATCTATGAGTGATTTCCTTTCATTTTTGTTTCATTCATTTGCAGTTTCCATCGGAATATATTAGAAATGTACTTATTTACTGCATCGAAAATACAATGCATAAATAATGAATATAGATGACCAAAAACAGAAACTAAAAGAAAAAAAATGGAAACACTGATTTCATTTTATTTTACGCATATGCATATTTTGTATTCAAATTCTGGACTTATTGTGAGAATGAAAATTTACAACGGTTTAACTACATTTCAGCTGCTTATTTAACAACATTATATTAAAAGCCCACAATGATTCCATTTGAATTTTAGTTTAATTAAAACAGAAATGTGGGCTTGAAGAGAACTGTTTGATTTTACCTATTTCATGTGGTATTTTCTTAAACATAACGTGACATAAAACGAAGTTACAGTACAACAGCACATAACTCATACATAAGCATATAGGGGCTGCTAAAAAGCTCTACTTTTTCAGTGAAAGTAATACTGGCTTATATTTAATTTCCTGTCCCCTACAATGGTACAAGACATAACGTGATTAAAAGCGTGAGCTTGACACCAAAAGGCATTGTATTCTTATGGTCTACATGTCCTTCGAAAAGACACACCGACCATCCGTTGATGTTTGCTTTACCTTGGAACGGCGAAATCAGAAGATTGCATAAACGCACAATTTACGCCTAAGAATAGGAAAAATTTGCATCATATAACAACATCGTGTCTGCAACTCTTGCCTTACTGAGCCTTGAATGTCTACAATAAAATTTTACTCTGTCACATCAATAACAGTGGAATCTATTATTTAACGGATAGATATTAAACTAGGTAACTTTATTGTGTGCGCCGTGCGATAGATTGACAGAAAGAGCTGATATTATGTCTTTCATACACTGCAATAGCGGCCTTTTCTTTACAAAACTGGCTTTGTATCGAGTATTTGGTTTTATAATCATACGCAATATTGTTGGTCATAAGGCTTTCATCTACTAACTGTTATTCATAAGGGCTTTCATTTTAAATCTGGTTGCGTGCATTTCTATCAATCATTTTGATCATTTAATGCATACAAAATATATATGCTTACATGTATATATATATAAATATAAACATATATATGTATATATAATGTATAATTATAATATGTGTGTGTGTGTGTCTGTGATCGTGTGTGTATATATACTTCAAAATACGCTTCTGACCCGAAATTTTAACACCTATAAAGATGGAACAATAAACACACATAAACTTAAATCTGTCTGAAGTCTTGAAAGCGGTTTTACACTGATGAATAATATATAGATTAGACATAAATACATAGATTAATAATTCAGACAATAAATAATACAAACATAAAATGACAAATAAATACAAAAATAAATAGATAAAGAGGTAAATACTCGAATAAACACATACATGAAATTAACACACTATTACATACAATTAATATATTGAAATACATAAACAAATTTTAATTTTAAAATAAATATTTAACTCTGTATATAAATTGCTTATTTTTTTGCGATGGCTTTATTTTTTTTTTTGGTTTTCTTTTGTTTTGATAACAGGCCACCAAGTGTTTATTTTTATGAAAAGATTCAAGGTGTAAAGAGTATAAATCATGAAAGAACATGATTGAACTAAGGGACACAGATATATCGAGAGGTTGAACGCCGCCGCCAGCCGTTAATGGAGGAGGTACACGGTGATATGGACGCTGGAATCTAGCAAGACTTCGGTAATGTGTTGACGGATTGATGGCGTTGTTAGGGTGTGAATTTGAGTTTTTTCTTTCTACCGTGTCGTCATCTTTACACAAATCCATAAAATTTATATATCATTTGAAATAAGAATATAAACAGCAACTAATAAGATAAATAGTAGTCAGAAATACTTTGCCTACCACCCATCACAATCCCAGCCCTCCACCCTTTGGAAAGGCCGAGGGTAGCCTCTTGCCGCATCCGTTCCCCGCAATGTTAGGAAGCACGCCAGTCGTTTGAATTATTGACGTTAGCCAGATATAACTTTCCTGCAATACTGAGATATTAAGTTTTTGTAGTGAAAGGGCCTACCTGTTGAAATTAAAAGAAATTAAATAAATAAATAAATAATAAATAAATACATAACCACACTTTCGTGGCTTAGTGGATAAAACCATGGTTACTCATACCAGAGATCACTGGTTCGAATCAACGCCATGACGTTGGTGACCTTGGGTCTCAGATGGGACTTTAAACTAAGGGTGACGTGTTGAGATCAAAATACCGCTGTACGTAAAAGAACCCACCACACTTATCCAAACAGAGAAGGGTACGACTTCACCGAAAAGAAAATGATGGGTAGCATGGCTTGATAGATGTTAATGAATACTGAAGATATAACAACACTTTCATGGCTTAGTGGATAAGACCCTGGTTACTCGTACGAGAAATACCTGGTTCGAGTCCACGCCATGGCGTTTTTTGACCTTGGATCAGACACTAAAATTTCCATACCTCATCACTCAGATGGGCCATAAACCAGGGGGTCGGTGTTGAGATTAAAATACTTCAGTACGTAAATGAAACCACATCTGTCATCAAACAGAGAATGATGTGAAACCTGTATGGTGACCACATGTCTACTTACATTATCTGCAATAGCGAAACTTGATACCTGCAAACTAACACCTGCCGTATATAAGATAAAAATGATCCCAAATACTCTAATATTGAACATAGGCTATCCTTAGTAGTTTCTAGCAAAGTGAAACAAATAAAACAACTATGAATAAATACAGGTCTGATATGTGTTCTCAAAGTGTGGAAAATTATCTCAACTACCTTTACCACGTAGAATGATTATACCGTGGCTCATGATTTGATTACCTCGGTTGTATGCATATAACCAAGGTAATCAAATCATGAGCCACAGTATAATATTTGGTGAAAGTAAAATTAAGACACAATTCGTTCTTCCTTTATAATACTTTACACGATGTTTGTAAATATTTTTATCACCGTATTTGAACTAATTTAATTTCACGTCTTGCACAAACCAGTTGTCAATATTGACATAATGTTTTACAATAACACATCGGTATTGATAAGAACGATATGATGCATGTTTTTTTTTATATTTCCATTTTTTTCCAAGTAATACCAATGTTATAATACATTTTTTTTTTGGACTGTATTTAAGACCCCAAACGGCTGATCTATAATTTCATAATTTAGCAAACATGTCAAAAAAAGAGGAAACCAGCAGGCATTATTCTAAAAACATATTCCAGTTCATCTCACCTCTCTGAATAATCGTTTTCATTCAATACCCATGCTGTCAAAAATGTGCAATATGTGATATGCTCTTCCTTCCATCATTATCAGACTTGTCTAAACATTCCCAAATTAATCACGTAGAGTAGAAGTATGCCATCTACTGACGGAAGGCTAACAGTAAGCCTGTTGCACTATTTTATTTTCTGAGGCATGGGTCTGGGATGGTTCCGAGTTCACTGACTGATTGATCGATTGGATAATTGATTGAGTGAGTGAATAAGGGAGTGAGTGAGTGATTTAATGGATTCTACATTTTAAACATAAAGTCAGCGGCGTAACGAAAAAGTCGTGGTACTTCATTAGTGTATGATTGTTAGCATGTTAATCGGACATACCGGCACGCGGTAAATACATGACGTTTATCAACCGACGTGTAATGAATTGAGACTTTCACACTCATTACCGTTGTTAAAACCA
>JZLH01S0333175.1:53052-64314 GCA_001188425.1 Eucidaris tribuloides | reverse complement strand
TAACAGTAGCCTACATGAAATAATTGTTAATTTTGAAAGGCATGGGGGAAATACAAGTTTGGAAATGTCTACAACTAGGTAGCAGTATGTACATTTCACGACAATACTTGTATGCAGGACACAATTCCCCCCCCCCCCAACAAATCATCTAACGAAGTATGGCTACAGGTGGGCAAATCCATGAACACAGCACTCAAGGAGTTAACTACAGTAGCATCAAGAATTACAAGTAAATTGCAATTACAATAGACAACCCCGTTTCTCAGGTTCTTTTCTTTCCTGCTCTGTGATGAGCATACAGCACGTTTCTCTAATTACAGATCCGCCCCATTGTGATGACTTCGTTCCATTAGCCCGATTTCATAAAGTGTGCCACATGGTTTCCAATTACACCTTATTTATTCATACTGTCATCACAAGTGTTGTGACGGACATATCATAATCATTATCATTTTTTCCCCTTGCATCTACACATAGTGTCATTGAGATGTATGCTGTCACAGAAATTCATAAAAGCAATAAGTATAAAAAGGCCCTTATAAATCCCCCCCAACTACATGTAGCTAGAACGCATGTCACATACACTGTACTCACTACTTGCTGGAAGAAAGGTTCTAGTACTGTACTCCCCAGAGGACAACTTCCATAGGACAACTTCCATAGGACGCCTCCCACCTGATAACTCCTTCGAAGGACAACTCCCCCTGAGGACAGCTCACCTAGAGGACAACTTTCCCCAATGACAACTGCCCCAGAAAACAGCTCCCCCAGAGGACAACTCCCCGGAGGACAACTCCCTGGAGAACAATTCCCCCAAAGAAGTTAAACAATGTTTCCAGTCTAAAAAGTCTGATATGAGTTTAGGGGGAAGTTGTCCTCCGGGGTAGCAGTCCTCTGGGGGAGCTGTATCCCAGGGAAGCTGGTCTCCAGGAGAGTTGTCATCACGGGCAGACGTCCTCCAGGGGAGTTGTCCCGGGGAGTTGTCATCCAGGGTAGCTGTCCTGATACAAGTATTTATCTATGATTATGATTGCTAGGACTGAAATGTTCATTGCCGCGGCCTGTACAATTGATACCAGTATCTGTAACAATCAATATCTCCTGTACTGCCACCTGTCTTCAATAGAGCATTGGTGCTGCAAATGATATCTCTCCTCAAACAAACAAGCCCAGAATTCTTAGCTTGTTTTTCTATAGCCCAGATGATAAGATTAGGGTGATGAGCATCTAAAGAGTAATAAAAATTTTTTAAAAGATCCTGAATAATGACCAGCTATAATTATTGGTTGTGCCATTTCAGTAATCCATTTTACAAATCAGTGATCGCAGTCTAACTACACGTACATGTACATGTACAGTCATCATTTTCTTTTAAATCGTATTATATTCTTATTTTTGCTTTTATCCCCCCCCCTCCCTCCCCACTTGTTTGCTTCCTCCTTCTCCTTCTCCTCCTCCTCCTCCTCCTCCTCTTACCCCCTCCTCCTCCTCACCTCCTTCTCGTTCTTCATAAAAATGCTTACTAGGATTTTCATCATTACCAACATCACTGCCATTTTCATGACTATCACCATCATTATCACCATCCCCATCTATCTTTAGTAATACACTGTAGCATCACCAATTCACCATCATCTTCTTGATTATCACCACATTATTGCCAGCTTCCCTTCTTACTGTTCTTATCTCTGACTCTCTCATCATCACCCACTCCATCATCCTCTCAATCATCATTATCATGACAATCATCTCACCATATTTCACCACCTCACTCAATCATTCCAGTTTATTGATCCTGAATACATAAATGTCATTGTCCATATTTGTCAACCTCAAAAGCCCAGTAGGAATTCATGCTCCAATACTCAGAGTACAATCCTCATAAAAAACTTCCACCAATGCACGCAAAAGAAGATATCTACATGTACACACCAATAAGGCTGTAATGAGATTCAATAAATTTGCCTATAGATTACATTAATGTAATTACGAACAAAATCTCTATTACCACCACAAATGATAATTGGTATTGGTATCAGTACCACACCTTCTACATATTTTTCAAAAGAATATTCTTCAATATAATGCCCACCAATGCTATCATCAAGAATACGCTATCATCATCAACCCCAATGCCACTTTGGGATCCCATTACATCATCACCTTTATCCCATCACCATTCCCAATCATCCATTAACACCATCAATGTCGGTATGCCATCATACCACCATTAATCAACCGGCAGCTCTCCTGACATAAACATCTTCTCAACATCATCATCACCTATCAATACCAACAGCTTCATCAGTAATGAGAATAGCATGACTGACATCTTTGAAACCACTAACTACCGATTGCAGATCTGTGCTACCAGCATTATTGCGTCCCCATGCATCTATGCAAATTAGCAAATGGACTCTTGCTGAGGAAGTCAAACGAACATAATGACCACTAGTAATTTATTTCCCTATTAAATGCAATTTACATGTATGCTCAAATTTATGCCGTGTGACACCTGTGCGCCACTGCCTTAAAAATCAAGAAATCTATGAAATGGAAACTGACAGATTCATAACTTCTTTTGTAGTCATTACACATTTTTTTCCTCAATACATGACTCTGCCGCAAATGTCAAACTTGCTCCCATGAAATGAACACAAGTTATAAATTTGAAACTTATCACAATCCATCTCGTGCACATTTCAATCCTCACTATGTTTCAGTCAGTATGTCACGTCTACGAATAACGTAAGCATCATGAGAAGTCTGGCAGCACTTTTAGCTTTCTGGTGATAATCTCGAAAGAGGCACATGAATGTCAAACCACGAGCATGACGCAAGTTTCATGCTCTACTGCTGTCAACATTCCTTTCATGAAATGACACCCAACCCTACACGAAAACATTGCGAGGAATGCCTCTTAACGCCGCGTTAGATCCACGATCAGCAATGCCGAGCAAGACACACACTCCCTGAAGCACTTAGTACCACAGCCACGGGTGACAGCAATGATTAATTCCCCCCCAAAAAGCCGCATGAATTTTTTAAAACGGCTGTTTATTTTATAAAGGTAAGTTGCGGGTGGCGTGAACCGCGCAGGCCTAAAGAAGGCTTGCATCACCGGTCGCATGAGATGCGTAATCTAAGACAGGTGCGGGGGCAGCAGAGGCCGAGACTCAAAAACAGTATCAGCCTTTCTTCTACTGATATTATAATTTGTATTTTCTTAATGGTGTGATCATTAATGGTGTTTATTCTCATCCCATAGGCCTCAAAAATGCTGCAGGGTTTGTATAAAACATACTTTTTCTTTCATTATCTGAAGGCAGAGAAACAGGATGATGGAGTGCATTATGAAAACTGAATGAAATCTGATAAAAACACTCATAAAAGGCAATTACCTGGATATCTCTTTCTATACATGTAATTACATGTACATGTATCTGAAAAGAGACACAAAGATCTCCAAACATTGTATTGAAAGAGATGCCAATTTAGCTACACTATACTGTAGCAGATAAGATGGAATTCTTACCTAGTAAGTATTCTTTCACAGGCTGGAGTGCATCCCCAGGTCATTCATGTATCACACCTACATGTAATTTTCCAATAACCTAGTGTGAAAGAAAGGAGAAACAAAAAGGATGATTGAAACAAATCTGAAAAAAAAATATCACATTCTTCTAGTATACAGAAGTGTTGTGGCATGTACTAACTAACATATGTATTCTTTTAACTACAGTTCGGCCTCGATAACACGGCCATCAATTATACTGAGATCTCTATTTTCCGGACAATGGACTTATCAGTCATTGCCTGTAATTGATACACCTTTATCAGAAGTGTACACAGAACCAGCTGGGTATCAGCCAACAATAAATAAAGTATAATTTGTGGGACGTCTGTTGCAATTTGTGCATGGTCTTTGGGTTGTTTATACAATAACATATGGCATGTATACCTCCCCCTTATACTGTGTTTGCACATTATCCCTCTTATCCGGCCATATCACTTATCTGGATGGCTGCTGGTCCCAACGTCGCCGGTTAATCGAGTTCGAACTGTACATTCAATGCTCAATTGAAATACCGGTACTCAATGTATTTGAAGTGTAAAGTTGTGCCAGTGACACAATAAGGGTTAAACAAATATGCAGACATGAAGATTGATACAGTATACTATACCAGCTAATATGACATTAGGACACTTTTCAGAAAGATGGATAGCATGTATATACTTTAAATGCACAATGTTTATTCAGTGATCCAAGTAATTCCACCTTGTAATGAAGATGGATTCCATTAGTACTGTATATATTGAGTTTTGAGAGATTGTCATGGTAGTGAAGTAATTTGCAAATATTCAATTCATCTCAAAGCAATTAGTTAATGGTTTCCATGTGCCATAGAGCACAAAAACGTGCAGGATGCACTTAATATAATTATACTTTTGTGACCACAAAAAACATCACATCTTGTAAAGGAGAATTAATTGCAATTAAGTGGAGAGGTCAATTCACATACATACACACATATCAAGTATCAATGCACATACACAACTTTCACCAGGGTTCTGTCTTTCTTTTTTAAATTCACATCAGATTTCTGATGAAATACACTTTTCTGCTCCCATGCTTCTGTGAGGATTCCAGGATAATCACTTTTTTCTTACTTTACTTAACTCTTAACATGCTGGAGGTTTACCTCTATGGCTTTCATATTTATTATTTTGTGCAGATCTGTGACTTTGGCATGTTAAGAGTTAAATTGGTTTTGTTGCACAGACTTGCATAAAACAAAACAATCTATATTGTTATTACTATTTTAGAAAATGTTATTACATGCAGTTCTTTGGTACAATCTCTTCAAGCAATCATGAAGAAATATATATTTTTCAATTTCCAACCTCTGTCTTGCCCCCTGCACCCCCTCCCCCACAAAATCTGATTTGATTTCAGATGGTAGACAGATAGTTCCAGTCTCTATAAGTTGGAGACAAATATATTTTTCAACATGAAAAACATTATTGTTGCTCATTTCTTGCACAATTGCTGGGAGTGGAAACTTCAGAGCGTCTGGGCAAAATCAATTTGAATATTTTATGCAAGTAATAATGTGTAGATGAACTGGACACACAGACTCATGTACAGTATTGTATGATGTATGGTCAATATACTATATGTGGTCAGTACAGTGTATACTGTATGTAGGCCTACTGTAGATAAAATAAAGACAAAAATGCTTTGCACCTCATAATCGAATCATTCATTTTTAAAGTCAAATTTGAGTTACCAGTGATAGACTGTTTTTCAATTAAAATGTCATTTTTAATTGGGTTCTGGTAAATTTTGATATCAAACTTTATGCACGAAATGCATTCAATAGCCAGATTAAATAGATGATTTAAAAGATACTAGATAATCTTTTCCTATGAACTCCTGCACAGTGTCGTATTAATCAATCAATCAATCAATATACAGATAATTATAAGGATATAGGCCTAGATTGCATTAGTTGCTGAAAATAAATTTGAAAGAAAATACAAGAGCATGACTATCTTTCTTTCAAATGAGTCAGTTCATTTCTTTCTTTATCCCAGTACATCAGTTTGACGAATTATAAGAGCATACAGCCCCCCCCCCCCATGACAAAAGGGCATATTAAACTGACATTTTTTTTCAAAATTGAGTTATATACAGGGGACCCAGTACATCAAGTTAAACATGCAGTACAAAAAAAAAAATTAATTAGAAGTGTCCCTTTGTTTCATGATCCACTTGTTAAAAGAACACAGAATAGAGCTTTAAGGCTTTGAACAAAATACATTTTGCTCAATATCTTCAAATCACCAGAATGTCAGTTATGCCCTTTTGTCATTTGGGGGAGGGGGGCAGCATAGGTCTACTTGTTCTTTTGAAAGGATCAAGAATGAAAGTAAATGGCACATTGAAAGCCAGTACACATAATGTATGTACTGTTGGCCTACCACTGTACACAACATGTACAGTGCAAATATATTTTTCACTAACCGCAGAAACATGAAAATTGATTTTTTTTTTTGTTCCTACTTGCACTGCCTGGATTCCATTTTCATATCTTCCATACACATACAAAATGCATAAAAGCAAGAAAATGAATGCTGATAACTACTGTAAACAAGCTCTTTCCCTCAGACCACGCATAATGTACCATAATCCTATGAGTGGGAGGCTCTGCAGTGCCTTTATACTAACTCCTTACATCTTACTGAAGATTAGATGATTATGGTAGACATGTTTTATGTGTATTTTGTATTTTGGATATTTCTTTTTATTATTTCAGATATTTTGACATTTTTTCCGCTACAGTGACATTTTGGAGCTAATGCATAACACATCCCCTGCCTAATGCACTGCATACCCTGCACTTAATTTCTGGCATCGACACAACCAGTGCCTCAAATACACATAATAACAGGCATCGAGGGAAGTCTAATTCCCTTAAGCCAGCATTTTCCATCAATACATATTCCTTTGCATAATAATTTGTTGTGAATATACATGCACAGTATACATTAGAACAAGTCTAGCCTCCAGAGAATCACAAAGCTTCTGTGGAAATAGCTTTGAAAAAAAAAAAACCTTGCTCGCATATTTATGAACATATTTCCTTTCTCCATTTCCAGCAATTTGTGTTTCGAGCATACATGTGTGAGTGTGTGTGTGTGTGTGTGTGTGTGTGTGTGAGCATATTTGTAAATGTCCTCAATCATGTACATTAATCATGATTTTTGCATACGAACGATGAATTTTGACAACCACACATCAGCTCTTTCTCGGCTTTTTAACAGCCGCTTTAAACACGAACAGCAATTTTCCCATCACTCGCACATATTACCCATGTACCTCAGGTTGTGTACACCAACAATAGCCAGAGAACCGTGCTACAGGGCTAGTCTCCAATGTACAGGAGTTTCAGTGCAGCTCGCAACATACACCAAATCACATATTTGTGCGAACCACAAAACTGACAGCTCGGTGAAAAAACTAGCCCCACTCACGTACGTATCACATTCATGACATAACTCTCATGTTTGACAGCTTCAAGTCGTCCATTTCATCCAGTGACAAACTTCATCCCCATTATGTGAGGGACTCGACAGCCCTTCTCCGACAAAATGCTACTCACTTATTTCTGTCACTCCCGCCATCGTCACAATCGGGAGAATGAGACTCCATGCACCCGTCATAACCCATCGCAGATGTGGCAAAAAATTCAGACATACTGTACGTGGAAGAACGTAGACTCTATCAGCGATCATATCCTTGTTTTGAACAAGGATGTTTATTAACCCCTACACAACCAAATGGAAGATTCCACTTTTGTTCATTCTAGTATATAGTTGGAAACGTCCATTGTAAAACATGGGGTGATTGCTAAGGAACTTAACAGCCCTTCTCTGCCAAAATGCTACTCACGTATTTCTGACACAACCGCGAGAATGTGACTCCATTCACCCATCATAATCCACCCCAGATGTAGCAAAAAAAAACCTGACATGTACATGGAAAAATGTTGATTCTCACTCTTTCAGTGATCAATTCCTTGTTTAGAACCTGAATGTTTAACCCCTAGACAACCAAATGGAAGATTCCACTTCTGTTCATTCTACTGAATACCTGGAAAAGTCCGACACAGGGCGATTGGTACATGTATATGACACCAGTCTTTCCACTTACATTCAACTCCTTATTTGAATTACAAGAGCCCGGGGGGCACAACGCTCACCTGAAGTCTCACAAACTCTCTGTGGTGCCAACAGAAAAAAAAATCAAATATACAAAGTTTTGGCCCTTGGAGCCTGATATCTAGGCACCAATGGAGCCACATGAACCAGTTGGAAAACTTTGCATCCCCTCTCCAGCTGTTTTTGCTAAGTTCTAACATCCATTTTTATAAAAACGAGGCAATAGCCATAATGTGTGTCGCCCGAGTATGTTAATATTTGACCTTACTTGGCCTTTGACCTACAAATGTGACTTTTGACCCTAATCTAACATTGAGGTCCCTATCCATGTAGGGCATCTACCATCGGCATTACAAATGGGCCGATACAAACTCCATTTATCATTTGACTTCATTTGACCTTTGACCTACAAACATATGTGACCTTTGACCCACAAATAACATTGAGGTCCCTATTACGCATCTACTGCCCAAGTTTGGTTACAAATGGGCTTGTGGTTAGAAAGTTACCTAGTTTGGGCCCATTATGGGCCCTGCCCCCTGAGGCCCCCTTGGAGGGCAGGTGTACCATTTCAGGAACGCCTCTATTCCTCCCCCCTGAGGATCATTCCACCAAGTTTGGGTCTAAATCCATTGATGCAATGTGAATTATTCCCATAGGGCCCTCCCCCCCCCAAAAAAAAAACTTTTGCCCCCCTTGGGAGCAAACGGGGCCACCATGGGCATTGTCATGAGGAACAATAATTTATCACATGTAGAGGTATCTATACACACAGTGACTTAGATCAACTATTTATGGATCTAGAGAAGAAAATGTTTGAAAATTACCCACATTTGGCCCTTTAGGACCCTGCCACTGGGCTCCCAACGGGGGGGGGGGCAAGTGTACCATTTGAGGACCCATGAATCCTCACTCCCAAGGATCATTCCTGCCAAGTTTGGGATAAATCCAATCATGCGTTTTAAAGAAGAAGATGAAAATGTGAAAAGTTTACGCACGACGAACGACGCACGACGGACAAAAAGCTATCGCAATAGCTCACCTGAGCCTTCGGCTCAGGTGAGCTAAAAACATCATTTGTAAACCATCTTGTTTATTACCTAGGAAAATGTATGAGAAAAATGGTCATGGGTGGAAACTTATGTGGTATGGAATAATTGTAATGAATTTCTTACAAAAGTTTTCATCTAATTCTTCATACTGATATGATTAAAACAGTGTGAAATTAATCATGTACTCATATTTAAACATTTGTTCTGCTACAGTATATGCCAATTAATTTGCAGTGGTTTATTTTTACAAAATTTCATGATTAAATGACAAAAATTTCCTCTCCTACAGTAATGCCCAAAAGTGAATGTAAGCTTGACAAAATCGCAAAGACAACCTCTTGCGATTTTACCCATATGGCATACGATAGCCAAGAGATCTATACACTGCTGGCTACAAAGCAAATGAAAATGCGGTAAATATGTAACAGTATACCCTACCTTGGCACGTCTTCAGCATTTATTTAAGAGTGCTATCGAGTCAATTCGCTGCCCCACATTCTCGGTTCAATTATCCCCGCTACTTCAAATATGGGTGTTGAAGTTTAATGAAGCCTTACCGCATTAGGCCTCATCAACATCACATTACCAGCTCCCCGAACTACAATTTGGATTTCGTCTTTTTACGAGCCCCGGGGGCGACGACGCATAAATATTAAGACTCGTAAAATAGCAAGGTGTCATCTGCATGCTTAGTCTGCATCACAGACTTAGAAACTATTTGTAAAATTGTGCTGTGCAAACTTGGCATTACCTGCACATTTCTTTGGTACACCAGTTTGCCATAACACATTTAAAAAAAAGAAATTCTGCATATTTGCAGTGTTTACACTATGTACTTTCAATGTATGGTCTGTCTCTATTGATCTACGCACTAGTTATATAGAAACCTTCACAACAGTCCACAGTATACCAGTATATTTCTGTATGTTCATCATTCATTTTTACTTGAAAAATTACAAATGAAGTGGTAAAATTTCTATACTATTTCATTATTTTTAATTTAGGTACACACACACACACAAACTTGTTACAGATCACACCAAAAGACAAAGTAAACTAGTTTAGCTCCATATTTGTATACATTTATATTTCTATACTAGAGTACAATGCATGTACCGTTTTCCCCTTGTTATCAATATTTTTATGCTGTCATTTCTATTCAATTGAACAAAAAATAAATAATCTGTTTTTTAAAGGTATTGGCTAACATTTACCACAGTTAAAAAAATCTGAGCTACATGATTCCCCATGCTACCATTGTCTTTGATAAGGTCTAAAAATGACGCCCTGAAAAACTTATATTTCAAAATGATTATTTAGTGCTTTAAAAAAGTGAAAATCATAAGTTGATCGGATTCACCTGCCCATGTTCTCCCATAGACATACTGTGTGTACACCTACGCTATCTAAACTCGCCCAGAGTTTTGTTTGTTCATGTATAACTTGCCATTGGCAGTGTAACTTTTCAAACTTTTTTATTCTAGGGTGTTTATTTGTCCATATGAACACTACTATGTAGTTCAGATATACAATTTTTTAAATTGAAGCTCCACAATGTTAGCCTATCACTTTAACTCATTTAGGACGTCCTGAGGTGTACAGGAAATGTGTGTTGCAGCAAAATCAAATCACTGTCGATAACTTAAAGCTAAGTATAATTTTGGTCAATCAGACAACTTTTTTGTAAATTATTTCACAAAATATTCTATTGTCACCCCAGACATCAGAAAACAACATAAAACCTACTGAAAATTGTTTATAGTGACAAATTATGATGTTTCAATAATTGGAGAACATTTGGCCGTATGTACATTAAATGTCGGAGGTTCCCCCCCCCCCCCACCATTTTACATTTTGAGTAATTTCGCAAAAATGAGAGAGTTGCAGAGCGAGCAATTTTCAGGGCATTGATAAATCATATCGGTCTTGACGGTCTATTTAAAAAACATAATTGCAAAGAACTTAATTTTTTGCCATTTAAAAACTATACTTGGGCTTTAACAGGATTATAATGGATTGAACTAAATTGAATTCTGAACTTCACATGAATGCTGTTTGAGTATAAAGACAACTTACACTTAATTAATGTAAAAAGGATTAATCTTCTATTTTTTAACAAGAGTGTCACTGGGGCGAGCACATAATATGCCCGCCTGTAACATGGAAAATTAAAACATGTCACTGTGACCTTGACCTTTGACCTTTCGACCTCAAAATCAATAGGCTTCCTGGGATCCATGCTAGTATCATACACACCAAATGATATGAGCCTGGGTTAAGTTAAACTGAAGTTATCGCGTTTAGAAGGACTTCACAAGGGTAAGATGAAAACATGTCACTGTGACCTTGACCTTTGACCTTTTGACCTCAAAATCAATAGGCTTCCTGGGATCCATGCTAGTATCATACACACAAAATTATATGAGGCTAGGTTAAGTTAAACTGAAGTTATGGGGTTTACAAGGAAAAGTTAACGGACAGACGG